>JACTOM010000912.1:1556323-1578402 GCA_015832385.1 Elymnias hypermnestra
GAAGCCCCCCCCCCCCCCCCTCCCAGTTAAGAAAAAGGCCTACCTATACCTGTAGAAACATAATGCAAAGTTTTAGCATGTATTTTGTGTCAATTTTTGTCGGTCTATGGCATTTCGCATTACAGCCGAAAAATAGACGTAAAGTGGATGCCGTACGGCAGATTAGCCAAGGCCTAAATGGCGGTACCCATGGCTTGCATCAGCGGTTACACTGGTGGCAATAATTTCAAATTATATGCCACTAATATCGTAAAAAGGTAAACAATCATCTTGCTTATAACATCGTATTCTTCTACACAACATCCTATATGGAAGTAAAATATACTTCAACAGATGAGTTTTTGAACAGGATGGTTAGAACAATGAAAAACTCTACCCTCTGCTATACTAGGCTTGCATATATGAATATGAAAATACAAGAGGAGTGCTTGAATTCCCTTTCTACTGTTATTCTTACATTTCCTTCTAAAATTGAACGTATATAGAAGTTTTACTTCAAAGAACGAGTGTGCTTTAAACCACACGAGTGAAGTCAAACTTTATTTAAATATCTAGTTATTCAGTTAGTCTTACATATATGAAACTTAACTGGGTATGAGAGAAAGAGAGAAAGAAAAAGGATACCGCCACTCTCTCTTGGCCCTACAGTAACCCATAACCATACAGTAAACGTAACTCTCTCTGCTTCTAAGTTTATTGCGCTTTTATAGATTTAGAAAAGGCCTATGGCGTGGGGTGAGGAATGAGCTGTGGTCAACGTTATCTACGTAAGGGGTGAGCGGTAATCTGATTCAAGCATTGAAATGTCTTTATGAGGGTTCTAGTGCTTGTGTCAAAATAAACGGGGCGTACACGGAGTGGTGATGATCAAGTAATACTTGCATCATCAGCTAATGAGCTACAAGAGATGGTAAATATTCTGAATGAAGCTTTGAAAAGGAAAGAAATAAAAGTGAATGTAAGCAAAACGAACGAAAGAGATGAATTTATGATGAATGGCAATATTGATAGATAAGGAACAAGTGGAAGAGGTGAAAGAAATTGTATACTTGGGATCTAAATTTACAAAACATGGAACATGTGAAAATGATATTGAAAGGAGAGAGAATGCAGGAAATATGGTGAATGGTCTTTATGAATTACCAGATGGTGTCTCAAAGGGCCAGATTGGCTATGCATAGAGGAGTGTTGGTGCTATGTTGTTGGGTATGTCAGAAGAAGCACAAAAGTAAAATAAATGAAATGCGTTTAGGAGTATGAATGGGTTGAAATTGAATGACAAAATAGTGTGATAAGAGAACGATAGGGTATAAAAAAAGATGTAGTGACTAAAATTGCGAAAGGTATGCTTAGAAGGTTTGGGCATGTAGGGAGAATGAATGAAAGGAGACTGAAAAAAAGGATTTATGAGTCAAGAGTGAATGGGAAATTTGGAAGGGGAAGACCAAGACCAACGTTCCTAGACCAAATCCAGGACATTTTAAATAAAGGCTAGGTCAAGAGTACTCTAAACCGACGAACGATGAAAGGTTTAATGAGAATGGAAGAAGCGAAGGAGATATGCAAGGATCCCTACCCCTATGGGAATGAGGTGAGATGCTATGTATGTAAGTTCTATCGTCACTAACATATATCTCGATCTTCAACATCTGTTCGCCTTACTCGATCTCGCACTGTTCGTAACGTTCTTCTCACGCATTCACCAACTTACTCCTCAATTCAAGCATGCGTAAAGAAGTTTAACATAAGAAAACAAGAAACTGGGTGAGTGTTTTTGGCTCCTATTCTTCTATTAGAATATAATATCATTTTATCTGAATACCATATACTACTTGTCATTGCTTATAATAAACACTGAGAGCTGTCTTTAGTAAATCACATCAGATAGTGACCATATTTATCAAAGAATTAATTATCTGACGACCTTCAGTTGCTAAAAGAAATATTTACATTCCAAACACGATAAAACACTACAATGGCGCCGACACTTCTTATCTATAAAATATTACAGATATTCTTACAAGCCTTATCGCTTTCACCCCTTGTTATGTTGACGATGATCTCACAAAATTGTAATGATCTTGTAGATAAGAAAAACATTAGATAACTGTAATAAGAAACGAAATTTATTATATAAGTTTAAAAATAAATATAATTATTTTGTCTCAAGATACAACTCGTTATATTATACTACAGTCTACTGTATTCAAAATAATACATTTGTTTTTTTTAGTTTTTGCCAGTCTGTCTGTTGACAGGACTTGCGATGACATATAATTTTGAAAGAAAGTATGTATGGGTTAAGAATGAATGAATTACTCATCAAATGTTTACTCTACGCTGATGATCAAGTAATACTTGCGTCATCCGCTAATGAGCTACAGGAGATGCTAAATATTATGAATGAAGCTTTGAAAGGGAAAGGAATGAAAGTGAATGTAAACAAAACGAAAGTTATGCTTTTTGAACGAGATGAATCTATGATGAATGGCAATATTTTGATGGATGGGGAACAAGTGGAAGAGATGAAAGAATTTGTATATTTGGGATCTAAATTTACTAAAGATGGAACATGTGAAAGTGATATTGAAAGGAGAGTGAATGCAGGGAATACGGTAAATAGTGCTCTGTACGCCTTTATGAATAGCCAGATGGTGTCTCAAAGGGCTAGAATGGCAGTGCATGCTGGAGTGTTGGTGCCAACACTTATGTATGGTAGTGAAAGTTGGGTATGGCAGAAGAATCACAAAAGTAAAATAAATGCGGTAGAGATGAGAGCGTTGAGAAGCATGAGTGGATTAAAACTGAGTGACAGAGTAAGAAATAGTGTGATAAGAGAACGTTGTGGTATAAAAGAAGACGTAGTGACTAAAATTGAGAAAGGTATGCTTAGATGGTTTGGGCATGTAGAGAGAATGAATGAAAGGAGACTGACAAAAAGGATTTATGAGTCAAGAGTGAATGCGAAAGTTGGAAGGGGAAGACCAAGGCGAACGTTCCTGGACCAAATCCAGGACATTTTAAATAACGGCCAGGTCAAGAGTACTCTAAACCGACGAACTTGTATGAAAGGTTTAATGAGAATGAAAGAAGCGAAGGAGATATGCAAGGATCGTGGCAAGTGGAAGGATGTTTTCTCTGCCTACCCCTATGGGAATGAGGCGTGATGTTATGTATGTATGTATAATTTTGAAATACATATTAATCCTTTATTTCGAAATTAACGGGAACCGCGTACAAGTAAAGTCTTAATGTAAGACATAGATATAAAAAATATCGAACTCAATTGGTTTTATAAAAGGATACACAATTGAGTGTACATAATGTGCATACAGTATTTGTTATATATCAACAGTAAATACTAATAAACTCAAAAATAATTCTTGATTCTCTTGGAATAACGTAAAACCCGATATTAATGCAAATATCTGTCGCGAAACGAACGAATAACGATTTTCAAAGCAAGGGGGTGAACTGTAAAGAAAATCACTCACTTAGTTTCGCTTATATACGAATCTGGTGGGCATTTGGGAAAATACGTTTTTAGTAAGATACTAAGTCACGAGAGGGTAATATGTGACGAATTTCTAGTCAATCTGGTGAATATTTTTGAAAATCCCGCAGTTAGTGGTCGATTTTCACTTATATATCCGGATCTCGTGGGAACATGGAGAAATTCGGCCTTAGTGAGCGTCTACATTGTCGACGTTAAAAAGAAGCCTATGTCCCAGGCTCTAGACTATCTGTGTACCAAATTTCATTTAAATAGGTTCAGTAGTTTTGACGCGAGAGACAGAGTTATATTCGTATTAATAATATTAGTAAGGATTACATAAAGCTCAGTCGAATCGGGATTTTACATTGCATGAGTTTGTTAATAGAAAAGGTTTTCGAAACCCGCAACCTGTTGAGTCGTCCGCCATTTTGGATATAAGGGTGTTTATTTTTTTATTTAATGACTCGCTTATTTTCAACTTTACGCGATAAATGATAATATACAAAATTATTCTGAATTAAATTTCGGAAAAAAAAATTGTTAGTTTTTATATATGTATGTATATTTTTGTTATGTATTGTATTATATATGTACTTTATGTGTTATTAGTATGTATGATCTCTTTATGCACCATCCAGCTACTTTTGCACAATTTCCTTCTCCTGAAGGTTGTCTGGAAGAAATCGCTGACTAGGGATAAGACAGCCTTTTGTACATTTATTTGTATAAGCCTCTTTCATTCATAATTTGTTATTGTGTTTTAAGGTGTACAATAAAGAGTATTATTATTATTAAATTTCTCACTAGGTTGGTCTTTCTGAATTTGGTCATACAATTAATATTTTTCTAATTAGACACCAAAGAGGAGGCGATCTTGCTTATATTCAATTTTACGCGAAAATTATATAAATGTCTATTTTTAGTACTAAATTATTTTAAACTACATAATCATATTACTAAAAAAACAGCCAATTTCAGCATAACATATTATTTTAGCAACTAAATAGTTCGACAGTAGCCTAAACTATAATCATTTATAAATAAAGTACGTAAACCTGCAACATAATCATCCTTACTTATTATACAACATGCCCTCCCAATTGTAATCATAATTAAGAGCTCATTTTCTATGATTCACCGAGATTTATCTTGTAATGCGTTATTCTTCGAGGTAAAATAATGATCCCGGAAGGTTTTGAAATGGTCGCACCATAGAGAATTGCACATTAGCGAATGCCTGTATGAATTTTTTAAACTTTAATCACGGCTCGTGAATGAGTCTTTAGTTTTCCGTCTTTTTTTATTTATTTTATACACAACAACACTTGAGTTATAATAACATTGTAAAATGCTAAATGTAAAGATTCAGGTTCAACAAGAATAACTTATACACATAGAAGATGAACAATTAAAAAAAATACTTCCACAACAAAACACCTGCAAGAAATTCGAAAAATTCCGCTATATAGAGGCTTCTAAGGATCAAACGTAATTCAAGCATTGGATTACACGTTACCTACAAGCGTCTTCCTGTGATGTCAGTCGCGTAGTTTAAGATCCCGTGGGAACGTGGGAAAGAAGTTACTTTGCCAAATTGAAAGCCAAAAGTACATAAGACCGAATTATTTATAAATTGAAATTCGGAAAAACTTTTAATGTGAAATAAATTGAAAATGGACGTTATGATTTCTCATTTTGCAAGCCACATAAGTAGAAACAATTATTTATTTATGTTTTAAAACTATTCTAGTTGATTCGTTATAAAAATGTCAGGATAGCAGTACAGGGTACTAGAGGACCGCTACCAAAAACGAAGACAGATGATAGTACCAATCACACCATTGATGATAGAACGGAAAAGAATCTATAGTAATTAAAAAAAGAAATAAAAAGATAGTTTTATAAAAATTACATTACTTTACTAAAAAAACCAGCAATGGAACACAAAATCAATCCTGATCAAGCTGATGCTCAAACGCACGGGTCAACGACATCTGTCTAACGTGCCCACCCTTAGCTGTGTGTTTTTAATTTTGTGTTACATTCAACGTTCATCGTTTCATTTAATTGTACTTACATGATGGAGCGTAAATAATGTTAATAAAAGGTTTTAAAAATATTATTTTTTTAATGAAGAACGAACTTTTTTCGTCCCATAATCAAAAGTGTCATTATTACTATCGATTGTCTTCGTTTTTGGGAGTGGTCTTCTAACACCTTGTATATACTCGAAAGAAAATTAATGTTGTTACTTTGATACACTCTTGAAACAAAGGAAATACGAGTAACTAATGTCTTTGTAATATACATATATGTGCAATAACAATTGAGATTCCGTACAAGTGCCTACATCTATAATACATTTATCTCTATTAATTAATCTTGAGCATGTAACACCTAAGTACACTGCCACCTTAGAATAACATAAAATGTATAGAAACATCATTCAAGACTGCTTCTTATGTACTTAAAAATAAAGTTTTCTATTACTTAAATGTTTTGTAACGAAAGAATTTGATTAGTGCTTCCTAAGTCACGAGTTTAGGTATATTCTAGTCACAGATAGAATTGTTATGCTGGTCAGATATGGACAAAATGAGTAGTAAATGCATCCGGAATAACTCCACGTGGGGTAATCCGTAAGCGTGAGTTGATTTAGTTTTATTATATGAGTTAATGATGCGAGTCACTTTTGGATTTGCCTTTACATAACTTTAAGTAAAATGGCAAAAACATCCTTTTACAAAAGGCATATAATGTTATCGAACTGCCTCATTGGTCTAGTGGTTAGCATGTTCGATTACAGACATGAGGACAGTCACATCGTACTATGAGAGTGAAGAAATAGAGAGTGCACTTGTGTACTAATCCTGCCAATCAGCGTGGTGGGTCTATGCTCTAAAAACCCACTCTCCTATGAGTGAGGAGGCCTGTGCCCAGCAGTGGGACGTTAATGGGCTGCTACTTACATGCAATGGTAAAGATTATTTAAGCGTTAAAGCTGTTTAAACCTGTAACCTACTTTTAGACTATGGATAGTTGGGTGACAATACGGATAGCTATGAAATGTTAAGAGTTTATAGATCCGTAATAATATTCATTATACAGCAAACATACATACATAGCATCACGCCTCATTCCCATAGGGGTATGCAGAGACAACATTCTTCCACTTGCCACGATCCTTGCATATCTCCTTCGCTTCTTTCATTCTCATTAAACATTTAATACAAGTTCATCGGTTTAGAGTACTCTTGACCTGGCCCTTATTTAAAATGTCCTGGATTTGGTCCAGGAACGTTCGCATTGGTCTTCCCCTTCCAACATTCCCATTAACTCTTGACTCGTAAATCCTTTTTGTCAGTCTCCTTTCATTGATTCTCTCTAAGTGCCCAAACCATCTACTTATACCTTTCTTGATTTTAGTCCCTACATCTTGTTATATACCACAACGTTCTGTTTCAACGTTTGTGTGCCAATGTGGCATTACGCTGAGACGCTTATTATTAGTATTTAGTTTTTAAAAACTAAACGTCCCAAATGGGTCACAAACCTAAGAAATAGTGTGATACTCTTATCACACTATTTCTCACTTTGTCACTCACTCAGTTTCAATCCACTCATACTTCTCAACGCTCTCATCTCTACCGCATTTATTTTAAACATGTCTTTGTCAAGTTTTTGAAGAAATGTATTAAAAATATCCTATTACAAAAGCCTATTATAATGTTGAAGATAATTTAAACGGCAAAGATGTTTGGACTTGATTCCAGTTGCACATGAAAGCTAAACACGTTGTAACGTACAAAAACTATATTAAAATGAGTAACCGTTGAGTTTCTTGCCAGCTTCTTTTCAATAGAATTAACTTTCCGAACTTGTGATAGATGTGTTACCAACGGTCAGGCAACTGACGATTCACAAGTGCTTCTTGAGCCTACTTGAATAAAGAATATTTTGATTTTGAACTAAAACATGACTTTGTAAAGTTTTACCCCAACAAAGATAACTCCATATTACAGCCATTAGTCTAATGCCACACTAAAATTAACGAATTTTACTTTTAACAATTCGCATCAGAATTGACACTAGTATGTGAGAAATGTAACTTATATGTAATATAAAGTAGTATAAATTATTCAAATGAAATTAGATTCTCCGGAAACCCTTTGAATAACGCGTAACAGAGTATGAGGAACTAAATCAAACGTATATCGTAATGTTATTAGACACTTATTAAATGACGTAACATTCAGTTTAATTATGTAAATCCGTCTAGAAGTCGGTTAAAAAGGTATGCAACTCAGTATTATATCTATCGGGTTACATTTTCTCATTAAATAATCAATGATCAGATGGCTGACAGTGGTGTAAATTATACGCTTAGAAGATAAAAAGCCTAATTTAGATTTCGGACTAAAGAAATATGTATTTTCTCTTTAATCTTTACAATGTGAGTGCTAGTAAGGCTTCAATATTATCTTGCTTAATGCTATTAGTAGTTTTTTCATATTTTTACTGCCAGGGTGACTAGCCACCAGACTAAGACCAATCAAAACTCTCGCTCTGCCGGAATCGCACCCAAGACCTCTACAACCTCTCCGGTCGTGTCGGATTCCAGTCACATTGGACTATAAGATGAAGGAACAGAGACTGCACTTATGTACAATGGCTGCCAAGCCGCAGTGGAGGAGCGTGATGAGTCTATGCTCTTAAAATCCTCTCTATGCTATGAGTGAAGAGGTCTGTGCCCAGCAGTGGAGCGATAATGGGCTATTACTTATCTTACCTTACTTCTACAAGCGAAACCGTCAAAGTAAATCTTATTAAGCAATCAATAGAGACGTAGGTTTACCAAACTGTCTTCTTCCCTGTAGAGTACTTATAAGGAGGCTTGAAATGCCCTAACGAACTTCAGGTCCTTCCATTCACGAATGTCGTAGGCTCTGCTGAGTTTTAGTGGGCACTCTGGTACTACCGGTGAATCTCCCATCTGTCCTCTGGACGAGGTACGTAAATACATTCCCCAGTCACAAAAAATAACCAGACAACATTTGCTGTTAACAAAAAAGTTCGTTCTAATGATGCTGTTTAAAAACCGTAAGAGGTAAATTACCTTTTACCAGGTTAACGTGCATCTTTGAATATTTCGTCACTTACCTTCAGGTGAGATTAGGAATACAAAAAAAAAAATAACTAAGTTTCAAAAGCACAACATTTGTTTGAAGTCAGGTTGAGCTTCCCAAAACTATTAGATAAAGAATGATATGAAATCACAAACAAAAGACTTCAATTATTTATACCTTATTAAAACTGTACCTTATAAGTTTATTAATAATTACTCTTACTTCTATAATTGCGAGATTAATTTTAAAATTATGAAAAAAGCATATGTTTCAGTTATTATAAGACTCTTTATCATAATAGTTAAAAAAAATCCTGCATCCTGTTTATAAATTATAAGTTTAACAGAATTTTCACAGAAACAAAATTCGAAAACTATGTATATTACGCATCTAGAGCTGAAAGTATGAATAGCCGAACGTATGTTAATTGAAACCGAACCGAAAACATGAAGCATGCACAGTTAAATTTATTTTGACATATAAAAGAAGCGCGCGTGCATCGACAATTATTGACATGTACACTTTTGCTCGACTTCTGCGTTTAAATAATATTAAGTATACCTACATGGTTTGAATTGTTAAAAAAATATTATTATAAAGTGAAATCATAGTGATTTCTTTTGAAAAATAAAAGTCTTTTACCTCAATCGGAAGGCAATGTGGCGACTTTCGTCACTCAAAACACGGCCGAAAGTACGAACTTTCGATACGGGTATGATGAAAAAATCTTATTTACGTAGAGAATTTTTATTTGAACTTTTGATTGTAAGCCTATCTATCTTGGTATTTGTGCTGAATACTTTAGTAATTAAAAATATATTTTAATTGCATGAAACCTGTTTATATATCCGTTTTAATTTTAATACGACAAATAGTTTTTGACTAAAAGCAAAGAAACGTCAAACTCATTATCAAAATTATGCCACTTTTTCTTAATTTACGTCAGGGTTTTTCGTAAGCCCCTAATGATGTGAGTCAAGCTCTCAGAAAATTCTGGTACAGTAGATTCAATGTTGTCAGTTTGGTTCCACGGACGAACGGTCATTTACCTAAGCAAAAAGTTGCGTGTACCACAATTTTTTATGTTATATGAATTCTTAGAATTGTTTCGTGTGACTCTCTTAAATATAATGAAACGAGACCATCCTAAGTTATATTTTATGAAAAATACATACATAGCATCACGCCACATTCCCATAGGGGTAGGCAGAGACCACATCCTTCCACTTGTCACGATCCTTGCATATCTCCTTCGCTTCTTTTATTCTCATTAAAAATTTAATACAAGTTCATCGGTTTAGAGTACTCTTGACCTGGCCCTTATTTAAAATTTCCTGGATTTGGTCCAGGAACGTTCGCATTGGTCTTCCCTTTCCAACATTCCCGTTCACTCTTGACTCATAAATCCTTTTCGTCAGTCTCCTTTCATTGATTCTCTCTACGTGCCCAAACCATCTAAGTATACCTTTCTTGATTTTAGTCCCTACATCTTGTTACACGAGCGTATATCATAACGTTCTGTTTCAACGTTTGTGTACCAATGTGGCATTACGATGAGACGCCACCCATTTGGGATATTTAGTTTTTAAAAACTAAATGTCCCAAATGGGTCACAAACCTATTTAAATAATCTGGTACTTGTTTATCCCGAATTATTACATATGTGTCCGTTTGTGTAAATTTACAATAACGTCTGTATATACACCAGCAAATACAAAATTATTCAACAGAACAGAAATAAAAAAATTACTACTAAGCAAGTATTTGCTTTATATTGCTAACAGAAGCCCTGGATTCGACCCCGATAGGAAGAATTAGCATTTTCAAAACAAAAACGTACCGTCACGCAACGAGATTTACGTTCCAGTATGATGCTGTATAGAAACCGTAAGAGGTAATTTGCCTTTTGACAAATTAGTGCGATTCGATCTTAGACTTTATCACCACTTACCATCAAGTATGATCACAGACAAACGCTAACCTGTCAGCCGTGAAAATTATCGACTAGAGTTATCATTTTTGGACACTACATTTATACTTTTTTGCTAAACTGATTGACTAGCGGCATTATTACTTACTTACTTACTTTTAATTGTAAATCAATTAAGAGGTCAGTTCAATGTATTCGCGAATTGTGTAGGCAGGCTGATATCTTAGTCTTACAGGAAACGTGGCTACTGCCCCATGATTTAGACTATGTAAACAGTATAGACGATAACTTTACCTGCGCTGCCATTTCGTCGATAGATTTGTCAAATGGTATATTACGTGGGCGGCCCTATGGTGGTTTAGCTATTATGTGGAACAAAAATAAATTTTCTGATGTGTCGGTGATAAATTGTTGTACGGACAGAATTATGGCTATTCGTATCACGATTAATTTAAGGTCTTTTTTAGTTTTTAATGTATATATGCCAACGGATGACATAAATAACCTCCCTGACTTTACAAATTGTCTAGCAAGGATAACNGCCTTGAATAAAAACTTATTATTATTATTATTATTATTATCGTAATGTTTTGTTAAAGCAATATTTTCGTCGTCGTCGTCGTTGTCGCTTCAACCAATAGACGTCCACTGCTGGTCATAGGTCTCACGAAATGACGCTCACAAGGCCCGATCTTGTGCCGCCTGGCTTCAACGGCTACCAGCGATCCTCCTTATATCGTCGGTCCACCTTGTGGTAGGTCTTCCTACACTGCGTCGTCCGGTGCGGAGTCGCCATTCCAGCACCTTCCGGCCCCAACGTCCATCGGTTCGTCGGACTATGTTTTATACAAAACAATATTTTTCAGTATAGTACTCGTAAGTGTTTGTTTTCCATGGTTGTTACATATGTCTTGATGGCTCCTACGTATGAAGAGGGAATTTGCATTTAAAACATTTTGACGTTGTGCTTTTGATGATTATATTGCCCCATTTATCAACCCAGGTCATCGTTTTTTTTTAAGGTAGTACATTCATAAATGATTGACTGTTCAAAGAAGTCACCAATGAGTTTCTCTTTTCGGTGGTGGCAAACATCGTCAGGACGCCTGTATTTCTCGGGAGTAACTCTAGGGTATGTGTAGTCTGCCAATCCTCAAAAGAGCAAAAACCCTATGAATGAGAATTACTGTGCCCAACAGTGGAACCTTAGTGGGCTTTTCGTTACCTTTGAACCAAAAAGGTAGGTGTTAATAAAGAACAACTTTCAAAGACACGACCTTCAGTAAAAAAGAAAGCGAGTCGAAAGATTTATCAAAAGTGTCCTTTAATGATTACAGCTGTCTTCAATTTCTAAACATAATGGTAAACCTAGTTCTTAACTCTATGATGCGCCGGATTCATGGATGGACGGACATAACCTTGACAAATTCTAGGTATGCGCCCCGCTAAGACAATTATATAATAACAAGCTACTTGTATCACTTGGTTTTATAATCCTTAAAAGTTTTTCTTTAACTTTGACTTAACTAAAAACCGCAGTTTTAAATAATAGACAATTAACGCCACAAAACTACCCACGGTTCTCGGAAATCTTTATTATCTTTACAAGTACTCGCTATTTTCTATAGTATAAGAGATCTATCTCAAGCGCTTTTCACCGTTTATCTAACTGATGGTCAGAATATAGTCAAGACTGGTGAACACATGAACAATCCCTCAAACACTGCCTATGGCGTGCCACAGGGTAGCGTACTTGATCCCACATTACTCCAAATATATATCAATGATCTATGTACCTCATTGGTCTAGTGGTTAGCCTGTTCGACAACAGACATGAGGTCCTGGGTTCGAGTCCCGGGTCGGACCAATTCAAATATCAATATTGAGTTTTCTAATAAGATTTTCTCGATATTTGCCCGAAGTTTGGAAGTTGGCGGTGTGATCCACCCCCGTGCCTCGGAGAGCACGTTAAGCCCGGTCCTGCGCCTGATCTCTCTCCGGTCGTGTCGGATTCCCGTCACATCGGACTATGAGAGTGAAGGAATAGAGAGTGCACTTGTGTACTATGCCTGCCAATCTGCAGTAGAGCAGCGTGGTGGGTCTATGCTCTAAAAACCCTCTCTCATGCGAGTGAGGAGGCATGTGCCCAGCAGTGGGACGTTAATGGGCTGCTACTTACTTTTTTTTTACTTATGTACTTCTGAAATACCAAATTACAATATAAACACATGCGCTGATGACACCGCCCCTATATTCAATACAAAGTCCTGGAATAAACAATCTAAAAACTATTGCCGAATCTGGAATATGTCAAATATCGAAATGGCTTAAATCAAATCTATTGAGTTTAAATGTAAAAAAGACTATTTATGTTTCATTTTCCAATACCGTAATATACCTTGGAGTTATCATTGATCATCATCTTACTTAGAAGCAACATACTGAGTACACGCCTGATAAAACGAGAAAGCTTATATGGGTATTTAAGAAGTTAAGATATATTGCAACTGAAACCACCCTGATCAACACCTATAAAACCCTAGTTCGATCTATGCTGTGCTACTGCATCTCGGTCTGGGTTGGTTCTGTTTAGACACATCTAATTTACATTCCGCAATGTAAAATTAAATTCAAAACAAAAGGAATTTAATTCCGAATTTTGTATAAGGAACTCCACAACACATTAAACATATACCAAATGAAACGGACAGAAGTTAAAGGTTCCATCACACAATCCTTATTAACATGAGATGATATGCAAAAAGAACATTTATTATTAACGACAATTTAATAAAATATTTAAGCAAAAATTTTAATAGATTTGCATGCACGCAGTAATATGGATATCAAACTCAGTACACGGGCCCTTGCATTTTATTTTATTTCTAATTTGTCTGAGTCCGGACTAGTGGGAGGCTTCAGCCGTGGATAGTTACCACCCTACCAGGAAAGATGTACTGCCAAACCAAAGAATTTTGTGTCCCGTTACGATGCTGTGTAGAAACCATAAGAGCATTAACCTTTTACCAGATTAACGAACTTAAGAGTGTATCTTCATTTACCATAAGGCGCAATGGTGCGAGTATTCGCTTTGCTAGCGGAGGTCCCAGGTTCGATCCCCGGTAAAGACGTACCAGCAAAGACGTACCGTCAAACAAAGAAGTTTGTATTCCAGTACGATGCTGTGTAGAAACCCTAAGGGGTGCATCGCCTCTTACCAGATTAACGTGCTTCCATCTTAGACTGCATCATCACTTACTATTAGGTGAGATCATAGTCAAGCGCTAAACTGTCGGCAATAATAATAAAAAATCTGTCAGCAATAAAAACAATATATATATGAGTATATATATACAATAGGTTTAGCAAGTAACAGTCTATTAAGGTCCTGGGTTCCTTCTCGCTACAACATATTTAGGAAATTAGTATTATCTATTACGACAATATACAGGACGATTAATTAATTTTAAATATTAATGCCTGGACTGGAAATACAATATTCTTTAAAAATAATGTATACAATAACGTATAAATAGATGTTATTTGTAGAATAAAGCTTATTATCAACTACAGGAATTACATTTCCCCCTTACCTTACCTTCCCCTTACATTCCGACGTGACGTTTTTTTTTTTAATAACATAGAAACAGTGAGTCATTGGTAAAAGATAGGATATATGCTATAGGGGACTTGTCTGTAAATATATAAAAGTGAAATATCTCACAAAACATCGTTTTGTTGCATCTCTAAAGGATTAGGTAGGGTTTTCAATGAAAACTCCCAGACGGTTTCATTTTACCCAAAACTACCAACAATTATTGTTGTATTTCCAATAATTTATAAATAACCTTGACAAATAATATACATAAACCGAACCTAATAAATCACTCCATCTATAATTAGTTTTTTTTTTTGTTTATCTTGAATAGACTAAGAGAGGCAACGGATAAATTTGTTTTATAATATGTGTTTGCAATACGTTGCAAATGGCTTAATAATAAAAGCTCAAAATAGAATGCTTTTAATCTTATCAAGTGATGTAATCTTATTATTAGATGTAAATGCAGAGAAATGCTTCGAACTTCACTGTGAAGCGATCAGCGAACGTATGCTCCAAATATAAAAATAGAATAGTCGACACACTGAGCCGGCATCTTTAAAACGTTTCTTTCTTAACCTAAAAGCACATATGCCACGAAATTAGATGTACTAGTATTTTCATAATAGTGACAAAGTAACAAAAACGGAGAATACTATAATAAAGATTGTATAAATTACTCAACGATGCCACAAGAAGTAGAAGGGTTTTTTAAGAAATTTCACGAACACATAAACAGTGCGATCGACGACGTAACAAGAAATAACTTTGCTAATTTGGAAAGTAATTCAAAACGTGTATCTTATTTCTGCAGTCTTCCGGCTGTAAAGAATTACGATCTATCTAATGATTTAAATGAAAAGGACGCTGGGACTAACTCCGTCAAAAAGGACTTACAGAAAGCACGGCAACTTAAAGATGAAGGAAATAAATGTGTACAAAAAGGTGACTGGGCTAATGCATTACAGTTTTACAGTCAAAGTATGATATACATGCCACCAAAAGAAAGTAAGTAAATAATGCGTAATTCGAACATTTTNGCTCTAAAACCACGCCCCGAGACTTGCAAAATGCGATAAATATATATACACAATAGGTTTAGCAAGTAACAGTCTATTAAGGTCCTGGGTTCCTTCTCGCTACAACAAATTTAGGAAATTAGGACAGGACGATTATGATTGTCTATGTCTGGACTGGAAATACAATATTCTTTAAAAATAATGCATACAATAACGTATAAATAGAAGTTATTTGTAGACTAAAGCCTATTATCAACTACAGGAATTACATTTCTGAATTCATTTGGGACTACAAAACCCCTTACCTTCCGACGTGACGTTTTTTTTTTAAATAACATAGAAACAGTGAGTCATTGGTAAAAGATAGGATATATGCTATAGGGGCTTGTCTGTAAATATATAAAAGTGAAATATCTCACAATACATCGTTTTGTTGCATCTCTACAGGATTAGGTAGGGTTTTCAATGAAAACTCCCAGACGGTTTCATTTTACCCAAAACTACCAACAATTATTGTTGTATTTCCAATAATTTATAAATAACCTTGACAAATATACATAAACCGCACCTAATAAATCACTATCTATAATTAGTTTTTTTAGTTTATCGTGAATAGACTAAGAGAGGCAATGTAGAAATTTGTTTTATAATATGTGATAACATGTTTGCAATACGTTGCAAATGGCTTAATAATAAAAGCTCAAAATAGAATGCTTTTAATCTTATCAAGTGATGTTATCTTATTATTAGATGTAAATGCAGAGAAATGCTTCGAACTTCACTGTGAAGCGATCAGCGAACGTATGCTCCAAATATAAAAATAGAATAGTCGACACACTGAGCCGGCATCTTTAAAACGTTTCGTTCTTAACCTAAAAGCACATATGCCACGAAATTAGATGTACTAGTATTTTCATAATAGTGACAAAATAACAAAAACGGAGAATACTATAATAAATATTGTATAAGTTACTCAACGATGCCACAAGAAGTAGAAGGGTTTTTCAAGAAATTTCACGAACACATAAACAGTGCGATCGACGACGTGACAAGAAATAACTTTGCTAATTTGGAAAGTAATTCAAAACGTGTATCTTATTTCTGCAGTCTTCCGGCTGTAAGGAATTACAATCTATCTAATGATTTAAATGAAAAGGACGCTGTGACTAACTCCGTCAGAAAGGATTTACAAAAAGCACGGCAACTTAAAGATGAAGGAAATAAATGTGTACAAAAAGGTGACTGGGCTAATGCATTACAGTTTTACAGTCAAAGTATGATATACATGCCACCAAAAGAAAGTAAGTAAATAATGCGTAATTCGAACATTTTTTAAATTTTTAATCATAATATAGGCTCAATTGCATTACCTAAATGTAACGTATTCTATAATTTCCCAGCTGAAGAACTTGCAATTGTTTATGCAAATCGATCAGCAGCTTTAAACCATTTAGAACAATACGAAGATACTCTTGCAGATATACGAAAAAGTCTCTCATTAGGATATCCACGACACCTAAGATATAAAATTTATGAAAGGAGGGCAAGATGTCTACTTGTGTTGAAAAGAAATCAAGAAGCTATTTCAGCTTTCCAGTAAGTGACGTATTCACACGATAACTGCAAACTTAAAATTGATTTTATTAATAAAAACAATGTAGTTAATATGTGTAATCTTTTCTAGAGACACAATAAGTGCCTTAGATGAAGCAAATAAACTCGAGAAGGAAAAAAGACAAAAAATGAGAACAGATGCGAAACTTATGCTAGAAATCCTACACAAAGGATTGGTCTTAGCCGGAAATCCCAAAGATCCTGAACCTTTAAAGAAAATTCCGCCTAAACCGAAGCTCCCGGGAAAACACAATCAACAATATCCCTCCGCTTCGGATTCAGTACAAATCGATTATAATGAAAACAAAGGAAGATACGCAACAGCAGCTAAAGATATCCAAGCTGGAGAAATATTGCTTGTGGAAAAGGCACATAGCGGTGTTTTATTAGGCGAATATGCCAAAACCCATTGTCAACATTGTTTCGTAAAGTAAGCTGACTGCCAAAATTTATTTCATGACAATAACTTAAAGAAGTTTACAAAAAATGTCCTAGAGATAAGAAAAATGTAAATTCATCAACTTTTTCAAATTGCAGATGCGCGATTCCACTCCCATGTCCAAAATGTCCAAGTGTAGTATTTTGCAGCGAAAAATGTTTGGATATCGCACAAAAGTCGTATCATGAATATGAATGTCCTATACTTCCACTTATTTGGAAGTCAGGGTGTTCTATAACCTGCCACATAGCTCTAAGGATGATAACACAAAAGAAAAAAGAATATTTTGAAGGTCTTAAAATAGATTTAGATAATAAGCCAGCAGGAACTTATAAATCCGATGATTATAAGAACATATACCATTTAGTATCTCACGAAAACAAACGAACTAAGCAGGACTTCTTGCACAGAACGCAAATGACGCATTTCCTATTGAAACTTCTAGAATTAAGTGGTTACTTCGATGGCAAACCTAGAAGAGAACCTCTACAAATAGAAGAATTAAAATCAATGGCAATTGCTGACCGTCATGTAAATGATGTGGCTTTATTTGGAGAGTTAATATTAAAGAATCTTCAAGTTCTCCAATTTAACGCTCACGAAGTATTTGAATTACAATGCACAAAACCTAAAGTTGGAAAAAATATACTAAAACATGATGGAAAGTCTGTCTTTATAGCAGGTGGTGTCTTTCCCACACTTGCTTTGTTCAATCACTGCTGCGATCCAAGTGTTGTGAGGTGAACGAAATTGTATTAACATTTTATTTCTCATACTCAATTTTATAATAATATTGCCTCGGTTCTTTTAATTTTATTAAAGAATTAGGTTTTTTATTACAGAAAATTTAAATCGAGAAAACCAATTAAAATTGTACATTATAATTGTTTGCTCGCGATAAAAACTGCACTTTAAAAACTAGTTCAACTTCTTCATCTTTTGTAATATATATTTTGGATATTGTTTACAGATACTTCAGCGGACCTTATATAATCGTACGCGCAGTAAAAAATATAAAGAAAGGTGAAGAGATATCCGAGAATTATGGACCTATATTTACTACAAAACCAAAAGATAAGCGACAGGCACAACTAAAAGAGCAATATTGGTTCGACTGCAATTGTATACCTTGCGAACAGAAATGGCCAATGTATCAAGAGATGACAGAGAACTACATGCGTTACAAGTAAGTGATAGTTTTCTTTTTTTCAAAGTGTTATTATCTGTAACCCCTAAATGGAAACACAGCATCAACGAGGAAAATCGTTCAAAGGCTTAGAGAGAATTCTGGGAAGGTAACTATAAGGATGCTCCTGTGAGGTCAGGCCTCGGTTTTAAGTAACGTAATATTTTTAGAGTTACTTGAATTAGCACTTATTGCTATCGCCAATAGAGTTTCCGGAATCTCTAAGTGGCTATTTAATAAGATCATATTTTTATAACTGTTTGACAGATAGCACGTATACTAGACTTTCCAAAAGGTAACAAATCATTATAAATTGAAGTATTACTTCTTGTTTTTAGTTTTAAATCAAAATGTAGAAAAAAATTTATGTCATTTGAAATAAAATAGACTCACAAATGCATAAAGATTTCGTCAAAACATGAAACTATAAGCTAGTTTATAAGTAACCCAATATAAATTGTTGAGAAAACAAGGCCAAATTATTTGCAAAATATCAACAGAATTTAGCAGATAAAATCCTTTAAATAAATGAACACGTTTTGTTAACATTCGGGCTTTATTACATAATGTTGATATAACTAATAACAATGTTTATTTTACATTCATTTAGAGTTTGTTCCTCTTTTCAATTCATACCTTCATTCTAGATGCGACTCAGACCGACCATGTCCCAATGTCATTCCTGTACCATACGACTGTAAGGAGTTCATGGTCCAATGTGGCCTTTGTCAGCAGTATACAAATATTTTGAGAGGACTGAAATCCCTACAAGTAAGTTATTTATCAACAAAAAATCCTTCAGGAATGATATAATCTTTTTTATTACTGTTAAAGTCTGAGCTAGGTGGGTCCAATTTCGACAAAGAGGTAGACTGCAGAATCCAACTCGGTTGGGCAACGTTCGGGAAATTACGGCAGATCCTTTCGTCCAATATCCCTCAGTGTATCCCAAGACAAAGCTCTTCGAAGAGTTCGTGTTGCCAGTGATGACCTACGGCTCCGAAACGTGGTCGCTGACTATGGGCCTCATATTCGTATGAGCTCAGAGTCACTCAGAGTGCGATGGAGAGGGATATGCTCGGAGTTTCTCTACGCGATCAAATCAGAAATGAGGAGATCCGTAGTAGAACCAAAGTCACCGACATAGCCCTACAAATCGCAAACCTGAAGTGACAATGGGCGGGCCACATAGTCCGTCGGACCGATGGACGTTGGGGCCCAAAGGTGCTGGAGTGGCGACCCCACACCTGGCGGGGGAGACCCCCTACAAGGTGGACCGACGACATAAAGAGGGTCGCCGATAACCGCTGGAGCCAGGAGGCGCAAGATCGGGCCTTGTGGACATCATTATGTAAGACCTATGTCCAGCAGTGGACGTTCATAGGTTGAAGCGACGATTATACAGTCTGAGATGAAAGCGCGCTAATCTGGTAAGAAGCAGTTTACCTCTTATGGTTACTAAACAGCATCGTACCGGAATACAAATCTCTTGTTTGACCATACGTCTTTACTGATAGGGTGGTGACTAGCCATGGCCGATACCGTTCACCAGTCCACTCTCAGACAAATTAAAAAATGCAATTTCCAAAAGAAGCTCTTCCAGGGATATATGCTGGGACCTCTGCTACGAATGCAAGTACTCGCACCACAGTACCAACTAAGCTAGCAAAATCGTGATAACTAAATCGTTTTGAATTTTACGCCCATTAAACAAATTAAGGGCGAGAAGACAAAAATTATTAATATATAGTGGTACAGCATAATATGTAATAGCGAAAAATAAGAAAAAAATAAATGTTTGTATTCCATTCAGAAAAAAGGTTAAGAACCACTGATCTAAAATTAGATGGATGCGCTAATTTGTTAAGAGGTAATTTATCTACTTTTCTACATACGAATTCTACAACACTTTTTTGTGTGGCGTCTTTCCTGATAGTGTGGCAGCCTGCCACAGCCGAAGTCTCCTCGGTTCACACCTAGAGATGGGGGGGGAAGAGGGAGAAAACACTTTATTGCACACAAAACAAAAATAAAAAGACATATAAACTAAGATACTTATTACTATAATATAGCGTGCAAAGGCAGTCTTATTGCTACAAGCAATCTCTTCCAGACAACCTTATTATGTAAAGAAGCAAACTAAAATAAATAATAGGACAGAACAGCGCCGACAACTTAAATATAATATATAAAAATATTTTTTTGTTTTTAACTATACATAAACAGATACATTATAGATGTTACATATAATATAAATATTATATACATAAACATCAATATATCTATAGATACATATTGAAGATATATACACAAAAGACATGAAATACCTAGACATATTATAAAATATAATTTCTTAAATTCGCCCTAGTGAAGAGGGTTACTCGCGCCATTACACTAGCTGTTATTGATATTGTTTCTTGTAAAGATATCTACTGTGTATACAAATATATCTAATATATAAAATTCTCGTGTCACAATGTTCGTTCTCCTACTCCTCCGAAACGACTTGACCGATTCTTATTATGTATATTCAGTAAGTCTGAGAACCAGCTACTACCTATTTTTCAAACCTGTAAATGTTAAGGGTTTTTAAATTTTTTGACAAACTTTATTGTTTTTATTTTTTCTGATACAGCATACAAAAATACATACAACCCTATGTTTTCATCTTTCTATCACCAACACCTTTTTCTAAATAGCGATAATAGTAATTATATAGCAAAGCAACGTTTGCTGGATCTGGTAGTAAATAGATAAATTTTGATCCATTTAGGGGAAGTACATTAATTTTTATATAACAATAAATGTACTCTCTGGAATGACATGCGCTTATTAACCAAACCATATAACACGAGCGTTTACAGATACTATTATATGCAAGCAAAATAGTTCTACAAACACTCACCATCTATATAAAGAATATTATGAAATTAGCATTTAAAATAACGTATTAGCGTTTACACTCAAATATAGCGTTAATTTTTCTGCAACACGCTTCTGTAGAATTTTCCGCATGTTGATTAAATAAACAGAGCTTACAAATGTAAAATCAGCGCTACAGTACTATTCTCATAAATATATAATTTAATTTTTGTAAAATAAAACTAAAAGGAAACGGACGTTAAAAAAAAAATTTCCGTGGAATCTTTTTATTCGAAGCTAGCTGAAACGGTAAACTTCGTACCGCCTCAGATTCAGTAAATAAAAAGTTTAAATGATAATTGCACAGTTTCAACTTTAGTAACAAATATGGTTAAAACTTGACTGGAACAAAACAGAATTCGTAATAATAAAAAAAGCCAGATTCCCGCCAAAGTACGTAAAATATGATAATTTCGAACAGAAATTGTTGACTCTCAATGTCAAAAACAAATGGCAAAAAAACAAAAGCGTCCTTTTTTATTTAATTTGATTTATGAACTATGGGAGGAACATCAAACGTTTGAAATGCAACACCAGAAAAATAAAAAAAAACTCGCTTTTACATTTAATTTGATTCCTAAACGACTTTTAAATTGAATTGATTTCTAAACGACAGAAAGAACATGAAATGTTTGATTGTGAGGAGTAGTTTCTAAGGGAAAATATGAAAGGGTTCTTTTTACTTAGACTAACGTAAAGTATATTAGAGACATATATATATATATATATATATATACTCTGTATATATA
>JACTOM010000912.1:1578519-1624309 GCA_015832385.1 Elymnias hypermnestra
ACAGAAAATTGTAATATTTTTACTTTTTTCTACTATTTATACTACTATTCTAATTTTCATATCAATTATATTATTTTGACATTATTGTATTGTGGTAATTTATTTGACATAATAGTAAATAATGACAAGAGAACTGGGCGATATAAAATAATTTTAACGTAATTTCTTTAAAAAAAATTCTTAATTTGCAATACCGTGACTGGGTTTATGAATGTTACTTATTGAATGCATTAAAAAAATAATTAATGAATTTAACATATATAGTAGAGAAAAAAACGTCAATCGCTATATATTAACATTTTATTAAGCATTTATGTACAAAATATTTACAAATTATACATCGATTGTTTGGTGTAATATGCCAACTTTACAATTCATTTTAAAAGTATCACTATTAGCATCTGTTATGTAAAATAAACGCCTTAAGTTATCTTGACCGTACCGCATTCAATTTAATAAATACATTGTTTTTGATATGATGATAAGTTTTTATTGGAGGGTAAACTGCTTCGTTACGTAGCGTGTTACGGCGCTAGTCTGTCTGACTTCCCTGTCTCTCACCCACAAAGCAGCGGTAGGCAGGCTCTTCCTGTCTCACTCTAACCCAGCGCTAACAGCGCTACCCTTATATCGAACGGATGCTACCCCCTCTCTCCACTCTGTGTTTACTGTGCGATAGACATATACCGTTGACAGTGAATATATAACCTTAAAATTTATTATATTAATGAAACTTCTTTAGGCGCATGAGGGTATATTTTTGCGTGATTAGCGTCACGAAACTGTGCAGCATTTTTTATGCTAACTCGTTTGAAGGTTAGGTAGTTTTAATATTTACAAATAACATGTGACATTTTAATTTGCCACTCGTCATTTAATAATTTAATATACTATTTTTCATAACATATCAATTATTTCATAAATTCTCTTTTCTAAATTTTAAATTCAAAAACAAAATTTAATTAATAATTTCCAATGTTGACAGAAAACACGTGGCATTTTTATTTACAATACGTCATTTGAGATTTCAATAACTTATTTGTATTAATTTCCAACAGTTTTCATATTCTAATGACAATTAAATTCCTAACATACCTTCCTTTTTCTCTCCCTCTAAGTCTTGGAAATCTCAAGTTTTAGATTTATATAAACAAGACTTAAAAATGTGTTTGCCAAAGAAATTTCACTTCTGACATTGTGCTGTGTACGCACGCATATTTATTAATAAATAAACTTTACTTTGCATATCATAGTAATATACATAAAATTTAATTAATAAGCGCATTTCTGTTTAACAATTTTAAAATTAAATAGTTCAACTTAGATCAGTATAACTTATCAGATCTTTCAGATTTCCATACAAATAAACTGAGGTCTTTTAGTACCCCGGATCACGGGTAATTTTTTGAGGCTGGCAAGGTTAATACATATAAATACCATAGACAATTGTGTAACAGAATATAGTGTCGTTTCTAAACAAGTCGTCGACGTATGTATCGGTTTCGGGATCCCATATACAACGCTGAGCGCTCTTTATACCGGCACCTTTCATTTCTATAATTGTTGTTTGAACTATGATTTTATACCTAAAGAAAAAAACAATATATTAATTTTTCGTATTACATTACATTCAAATAAGGTTATAGGCTGAGATGAAATTAGGATATTGAGAAAATCGATTATTTTTCCTTGAATGTTAGTGAAAATTTAATCAGGTACCTAATTAAATAATATTGAAAACATTAATTTACCCTAATAAGTAAGTTGTAAAGGATTTAATCCAATTGAATTTTCGACTTACCGACAAAAAAATTGTATTCGTTGAATCAACATACATGAAAAAAGCATTGAATTCCAAGAAAAACAAGACCGTTTCTTGTGTTGCCACTACAATTCAACATTCGATTGATTTTGATGTAATCACTGCTTTTTCATCGAAAAAATTTCTGTCGTATTTTGTTAATTTCTAAAAAATTAAATTTAATAACGAACTAGATTCGTTATTAAAAAATGAGTTTTATTCGAAAACATGAAGATGACCAGATTTTTATAAATAATTGGTATTGACTTTGGTCATGTAGTCAAAGTAAAGTTGAACTAAGCTGTTCAACACCTTCAATAATATCAGGTTAGAGCTTCTAACTTACTGTTACTATCAGGTGAGGTCATAGACAAGCGCTAACCAGTCGTTAATAAAAAGAATTACTATATATATTATTTTGATACACATTTTAATTATATTATTAATAGAATTGTGGACTAAAATAGATATTGTATTATACACTACACCATGACTGTACTAAACTGTAATCCTATATCATAACAAGTGGATTTTTCAAATAATTTAATTATGATGATGATTGTGATTCTAATTATTATGTTGACGATTGTGGTCATTGTGCGTGTCTTGATGATTATGATTATAATGAAATAAGCGAAATCAAATTTGCTATAAATACCTATCCATATGAAGATCCTGTACTCGTTGATTGACTGCGTTTGATATAACTTTAACCCAACGCGGTACTTGATCCGCTCGGTACTGCCGACCCATCAACTGCTCTTGCATTGTTGATATTATAATATCCTTTACGTTTTGTGCCTGAAATCTTTATTAAATGGATATTATGTAATTTATATTTTAAATACAAAAGACATTAAATTAAATAATATACAGTACATTTAGTTTAGTAAGGCAGATATACGAATTGCATTTGTTTTACATACATACATAGCATCTCGCCTCATTCCCATAGGGGTAGGCAGGGACCACATCCTTCCACTTGCCGCGATCTTTGCATATCTCCTTCGCTTCTTTCATTCTCACTAAACCTTTCATACAAGTTCGTCGGTTTAAAGTAATCTTGATCTGGCCCTTATTTAAAATGTACTGGATTTGGTCCTGGACCTTTCCCTTCCAACTTTCGCATTCACTCTCGACTCATAAATCCTTTTTGTAACTCTCCTTTCACTCATTCTCTCTACATGCCCAAACCATCTAAGCATACCTTTCTCGATTTTAGTCACTACGTCTTCTTTTATACCACATCGTTCTCTTATCACAGTATTTCTTACTCTATCACTCAGTGCTACACCACTCATACTTTTCAACGCTCTCGCCTCTACCGCATTTATTTTACATATGTGATTCTTCTGCCTTACCCAACTTTCACTACCATACATAAGTGTTGGCACCAACACTCCTGCATGCACTGCCAGTCTGGCCCTTTGAGACACCATCTGGCTATTCATAAAGGCGTGCAGAGCACCATTTACCATATTTTCCACATTCACTCTCCTTTCAATATCACTTTCACATGTTCCATCTTTTGTAAATTTAGATCCCAAGCATATAAATTGAATATTTTTACTTATATAATGTGCAGTAGAAACAGCGAAATGCAATTTTCGTACATGAAATAAAAAAAAGTGATAACATCATATTTTAAGGTCAAAAATATTCAGAAATTGTTAGCAATGGCTATTACAATATTGGAAATTATTTAAAATATAGAAATGACTCAGTTCTATACAATGTAAACCTATAAAAACTATTTTTTTTTAAAGTAACTACAGATTTTCTTGCCGGTTCCATCTCAGTAGAATCGTTTCTTTTATTGCTGACAATAATTTAAATTTAGCACAACTGTAATCTTGCTTTGATAGTAAGTAAGATACAGTTAACATGGAAGCATGATAATCTGGTGATAGGTAATTTACTTCTTATTGTTTCTACATACCATAATATATAAGTATCAATAATAATATAATATCAATTTAAAAGCTACTTGTCTCCGAGGCCTGGTCGGACTTCATATTTAGGTGGTGCAAGTGGTTTTTCAGCTTCAACTGGGCTTAAGCCAGCCTCACTTTCAGCAGCCGCCACTAGGTCTACCTCTGATCCTTCCTCCACTGTAAAATATTCACAAAAACTCAGTGAAAATAATAAATTCTGCGTATATTCGTGTATATGCAGAGGAAGTGCAACTTCCTTGGCTTTTATTAAATTCTAGAATAGAATTATATTTTGCATTAATCTTATATATAATTATTTCATTATGATTTTGTAAGTAAAATGTGACTGAATAAATGAATTAAAGATCGAACAGATACTTATAGATACACAAGTAATTTCTCTTAAATAAACTTAAAAAAGCAAAATTAGGCTATTAGAATGTTTTCATACAATGAGCTATATGTATGAATATAGTAGTTAAGAAAAATCTTTTAAATAGACATGTAAAAAGCATACTCCAAAAAAATATGAGAGTACCTTCTTCTTCATCAGCCATTTGATACTTTATACACTAGAACTTCCACTCCCTGATTGATTTATTTGGTCGCCTAAAACAAAAAATATACAAAATTAAACTTTATTATAGTTCAGTTTTGAACTATAATAAAGTAAATCGTCGTCGTCGTCGTCGCTTTAACCAATGGACGTCCACTGCTGGACATAGGTCACACGTAATGACGTCCACAAGGCCCGA
Organism: Elymnias hypermnestra; assembly: GCA_015832385.1. Lineage (NCBI taxonomy): Eukaryota > Metazoa > Arthropoda > Insecta > Lepidoptera > Nymphalidae > Elymnias > Elymnias hypermnestra. The sequence goes on from JACTOM010000912.1 coordinate 1,583,010, forward strand.
TCTTGCGCCGCCTGGCTCCAGCGGTTACCGGCGNTCTCCTTTCAATATCACTTTCACATGTTCCATCTTTTGTAAATTTAGATCCCAAGTATATAAATTGAATATTTTTACTTATATAATGTGCAGTAGAAACAGCGAAATGCAATTTTCCTATATGGAATAAAAAAAAGTGATAACACCATATTTTAAGGTCAAAAATATTCAGAAATTGTTAGCAGTGACTATTACAATGTTGGAAATTATTTAAAATATAGAAATTACCCAGTTCTATACAATGTAAAACTATGAATACTATTTTTAAAAAAGAAACTACAGATTTTCTTGCTGGTTTCATCTCGGTAGAATCGTTTCTTTTATTGCTGACAATTTAGCACTTAACTGCAATCTTGCTTTGATAGTAAGTATGATACAGTTAACATGGAAGTGTGATAATCTGGTAATAGGTAATTTTCTTCTTATTGTTTCATACACCATAATATATGAGTATCAATAATAATATAATATCAATGCAAAAGTTACTTGTCTCCGAGGCCTGGTCGGACTTCATATTTAGGTGGTGCAAGTGGTTTTTCAGCTTCAACTGGGCTTAAGCCAGCCTCACTTTCAGCAGTCGCCACTAGGTCTACCTCTGATCCTTCTTCCACTGTAAAATATTCACAAAAACTCAGTGAACATAAAAAACTGTGCATATATTAGTGTATTTGTAGAGGAAGTGCAACTTCCTTGGCTTTTATTGAATTCTGTAATAGAAAGAATGAAAGAAAGAAAGAGAGAGAGAGAAAGAAAGAAAGACAGAAAGAAAGAAAGAAAGAAAGCTTTATTCAGAGCACTGTGAGTTAAATATACTTAAAACAATAAACAATAAAAATAATAATTGCACAACTTTGTTTAATGGCCGTGCAAACCCCACATAGCCCCGAAAATGCAAAACAGCTCGGCTTGTGGCATGTGCTACAAATATGACACATGGCGCCGATTTTCAGCTGCATTTTCAATATTTTTTTTTCATTTATCTTATATATGATTATTTCATTATGATTTTCTAAGTAAAATGCGATTGAGTGAATTAAAAGATACTGTGAAAGAACAGATACTTATAGATACACAAGAAATTTCTCTTATATAAATTTTAAAAAGTAAAATTAAGCTATTAGAATGTCTTCATATAATGAGCTATATGAATATTGTTTTAAATAGACATGTAAAAAGCATACAGCAAAAGAAACATGAGAATACCTTCTTCTTCGTCAGCCATTTGATATTTTATACACTAGCAGTTCCACTCACTGATTGATTTATTTGGTCGCCTAAAACAAAAAATTTATGAAATTAAACACCAAAACTGAACTATAATAAAGTAAGTCGTCGTCGTCGCCGTCGCTTCAACCGATGGACGTCCACTGCTGGACATAGGTCTCACGTAATGACATCCACAAGGCCCTATCTTGCGCCGCCTGGCTCCAGCAGCTACCGGCGACCCACTTTATATCATCGGCCCACCTTGTGGGGGGTCTCCCTACACTGTGCCGTCCGGTGCGGGGTCGCCACTCGAGCACCTTCGGCCCCCAACGTCCATCGGTCCTTCAAACTATGTGCCTCACCCATTGCCACATCAGGTTCGCGATTCGTAGGACTATGTCAGTGATTCTCATTCAATCACGTAGAGAAACACCGAGCATAGCCCTCTCTATCGCACGCTGAGTGACTACAGTAAGATGTTATAATAATAGCATTGTAAATTTCTACTCAATATTGAGGAGAAACTTCTGTAGCAACATGTGATACTGACGAAAGCTGTTGTCAAACATCTCCATGTGTAATCTCTCCCGTTCTGTTCAGCGATTTGCCATCTCTCTTGCAGCATCTACTTGAAATCTAAATCAAAATATTCTTTATTCAAGTAGGCTCAAAAAGCACTTTTGAATCGTGTGTAGTCTATCCGTTGGCAACAAATCAACCACCGGTTCGGAACGTTGATTCCTTTTTGTTGATTTTAGGTTTTTGTACGTTACAATGTGTTTGCTTTCATGTGCAACTGGAATCAAGTCCTAACATCTTTATCGCTTAAATAATCTTTGCCTTTTGTAATAGGACGTTTTTAACATATTTCTTAAAACTATGTAGAGGCAAACCCAGAAGTGATTTGGGTATCTTATTAAAAATGCGTATGTTCATTTGTAAGGACAAATGATTTCAGAAACTTTTTCACTTTCAAATGACTCCTTTTTCTGTATAAATGAATATTATCATGACGGTACTGTGAGAAGTGATATGTCTTTGAATTTTTCTCTTAAAGAAACGCAAGATCCTATTTGATATAGGGCACGTATTGCCCTTTTTAGTAATATAAAGATAGTTTCAATATCCGCCGCCTTACCACATAACAGCATACCGTAATACATAATGCTATTAAAATAAGTAAAATACACCATTTTAGCAGTTTCAACATCAGTGTATTGCCTTACTTTCCTAACAGCAAATGCATTTGAAATAAGTTTGCTTGCCAGTGTCTTAATATGGGACTAAATAAGAAGACGGTAGACACAACTTTCTTTGATGGACTATTTATATGGATATTTTTACTTCTTCTTTTGCGTTTGGCAAAATTAATTTAATATAAAATTATCAACAGAAAACCAATGTGAGACATGAGTACTATTTACATCGTCATAATTTTCAACATTTCTGTCTATTTTAAACAGTAAAGACGTATCGTCAGCAAATAGAACTATATCATATTTGTCTTTTACATGGTATGCTAAATCATTTATATATATTAAGAACAAAAAAGGGCCAAGTAATGATCCTTGTGAGACACCCATTTTTACTGGTGATCCTAAAGACTCAACGCCGTTTGCCTTTTAAACTCTATTTTTAAGATAAGAGTTTGTTTGTATGTTACTATATTTTACACAATCAAAAGCCTTAGAAAGGTCACTGAATATGCCTAATGCTATTTGGGACTTTTCCCAAGCATCAAAAATGTGTCTCAAAAGAGCTACGCCCACGTGAGAAATATAGCGACCTTTTCTAAATCTATATTGCTCTGGATGGAGCTCACTATATGCACTAAAATGTTCTAGTAGTTAATTGAGTAAAAATTTTACAAAAACTTTACTTAAAGTAGGCAACACAGAAATGGGACGATAGTTATGTGTCACATTTACCGCCCGATTTAAACAAGACAACTTTACTTTGTTCCATAAGAGCAGGAAAGTTTAGACAAATTTTGTAAATGAATATCAATTTCCTTTGTTTTATTAATATAATTAGTTTCAGGGTGACATCTAATTTATACATTATTCATAAATTTAATTGCATTTCCAATTACCAGGATACTGACATGATGTACAAGCTTGGCCGCAATGCTATGGAAGAGGGGAAATATGGTGAAGCCATGAAGAAATTCATAGAAACGTTAAAGCTATATGATTCAACCTTGGCACCACCTTATCGTTCATATTATGATTGTGTGCAAGACTTAAGGAGCTGTATGCTTGCTTTGGGAAACTATAGTATTGTTTAGTTTGGATTTATATACTGTTTGATGTACTAATTTGTTTCTAAAAATTACTTACGACTAATAAAAATATTGTTACAATCATTGTTTTAATTTAAGCATTATTATGATGATTGGAAAATTAAACACATTTACCCCATCATCTTATCAAAATAAAAGTAAGTAATCAATCAAATCAAATCCTAGGTAGGTTTCTATATATAAAATTGAAACTTGTGTGATTTATTTTTCAGTTCACTATTGTGCTTTTTGTTTAAAGATAACATCTTAAGAAAACTTGCATTTCCTGAGAGTAATTCTAGGGTATGTGTAGGCTGCCAAGCTGCAGTGGAGCAGACTGGTGGGTCTATGCTCTAAACTCTACCTACTATTAGTGAGGAAACCTGTGCCCAACACTAGGATGTTAATAAGATGCTGCTTAGCTTTACCTTAATTTACTTGAAAAATTATATAAATGAACAAAGCATGTGAAAATCTTAACCATTTAGATAGTCAGTTATTAAGAACACTACTACATCATTTCAAAATAAACTACTAAAGAAAACTTTCTGTTTGAAGGCTCTTTAGGTATAATTTTTACACACATTTATTGGGCAACACCCATATAACAAGTATAATTGAATTAACAATTTTTATTGACTACAGCAAGGCCTTTGACACACTGAAACAATGTTCTATTAGATAAACTGGATGATTGTGGCATAAGAGGTCCATTAAAAAACTGGTATCAAAACTATTTGAAAAACCCATCATACAATGTCAAGGTTTAAGCGAATGTAGCAACAGTACAGGTAAAGGAAAAATCTTTTTGTAATTTACAAATAGATTTTACTGCTTTTTGCTTTTTCCAAGTGGTCACATGACATAGGTCTAGTGCTGAACGCAAACCAAACTAAACTTATGTACATCAGCTCAAGCCAGAATAAAATCACTGTATCCCCTATGCTAATAGTACATAGCCATTTGTGTCTGCATGTAAATGTAGTCCAGTTAAATTAATAAAAACTCACAAATATCTCGGTCTCTTGATCGATTGTCACTTAACAGAGACTGCTCACATAGATCATGTGTGTGACAAACTTAGAGCAATATTGGCAAAATTTTCCTAATACATATAGAGATCTCTTATTCAATGTCTTATGCTTTATAAATCGCTTGCAGAATCAACTATATTGTATGGTCTTAACAGCTATGGCAGATCCAACAAATCACATTTAGGTCATATCTATCAATTGAAAATAATTTTACTCAAATCTATAATACCATATAGGATCAAAAATAAAATTTACAATGCGAGAAAAGTTGATCACCAAAGTCTTTCTTCTTATTGTAAAATCATGAGAGGTTAAAATACATCATACTAATAGAAAACATTTTTAAAAACGAAATACAAAGACAGTTTCAGTACCCAATATAACTAACGCAGAACTCATCGTGCCACATACTAATAACTTATAAGGACGATAGACCCTCGAATATATTGTACCAACCTTAATGAATAACCTAACGCTTAACTTAAAACAAGAAATAACTGAAAAAATATATAAGAGGGAAACTCAAAATTTTGTAACACCTGTATAGCGATACTCTTCTTTATCTTTTGCTAAAACTTAAAATTAGCTATACTCACAAAATGTTTATTACTAATCAATATTGTTGATTTGTTGTTATTTAAAGCTTGATTATTTAGGCATATCACAGATATATATTATTTACACGTATCACAGATAGTTTAAATCGATTTAATTATGTAAAGATAGAGTAATTGGGCAATGGGCATCATAACCTATGTCACGTTTAAACGTTGTTAAGCCTCAAACAAATAAGTTTCTATGGTAACGAGATTTTTTTGAAACAATTATTCTAGGTTCAAAAGTATTAAACCGTGAAAATTAGACAAAAATATGCTCAAGTATTGCACTTGAGAATATTTTTACCATTCCTGTATTTATTTAAGAAGAAATAAAAAGTTTTTTTTTTATTTTAATTTGTTTTTCATACGTACATCTATGGGTGCAAAATATTTGAATTAACATACATAGACACAGCATCACGCCTCATTAGCAAAGGGGTAGGCAGAGACCAAGCCCTTCCACTTGCCACGATCCCTGCATATCTCCTTCGATTCTATCATTCTCATTAAACCTTTGATACAAGTTCATCGGTTTAGAGCATTAATTGAATTAAACAATTTAATATTTCATTTATGTAAATATATATGCAAATAGATCAAAATGCTGATTAATATACTAAAACATTTTATATACAAAACATAATAATTATGATCACAGTATGAATTGATTAAGTATTTTAATGGAAAGTCATAGATTATAAACCATAATTTCCGATATTTCAGTGTGACAATGTCAAGCTAATAGCTATCAACATTTATAATGAAAAAAATTGTTTCTTGAAACAACGTATAACAACAAAATAAACACCACATACCACAGTTGTGTTTTGTAACGTAATTAATAATATGGCGACTTATGATAATAAAGCGTGGTTGTTGAAAAGTGTACGCGATGCCTTTATAGCTACAGACGATACCGGTCTCTGTGAAATTGTAATGGCTGGGGAAGATTTTTCAAAGATCTTTCAAAATAAAGCCATGGAAGAAAAGAAGCGAGAACGAGATAAAGTGCTTTATCAACCAAGCACGAGTAAGGGCAAAGAATCTGGCACGGACGATGAAGATGAAAGGGAAATTGTCACCCAATTTGATCCTTACCCTGATATGGAAGACAGCGAGGAAGATGAGCCATGCCCCAGTTACCCCAGATTTCCTGATGAATTTATTCCCGTGCACAGGTATATTGTAAATTAAAATTACTCTTACACAGTAGCCAATTAATAGTATTACTTTGTTGGACCAGCTTTATCTCCAAAATGGATAATGATATTATAGTCACATTATTGGTAGAGTACATTATAATTCCTAAATTTTAATTGCTGATTGATTTAATAAAACTATTTTTATAACATATTACAAGGTATTTATATGAAATCCATGTCTTATATAACAGTAGAAATTTGCTCTTCTATATCTTTTATATGTTATTGTTATATAAAAATAACATTATTTATTTATATTTAGACAAAAGCTAACAATAGACAAGAAAGAGCAAGATTTGAAAAAAGCTGCAAAGATCAAAGTAATAAAATGGGAAGATCCACAATGTCAACTCACAGTAGAGCAAATGGCAGAAGTCTTTTCAAAAACTGATGTCAAAAAACCAGAAAAAGCAAAATCACTGCTTACAGAACAGATTGAAAATTGTCCAGATCTTCCCCACCGTCAGTATTTAGAATATGCAAAGTTTGATGGCACAGCTCAACTTGGTTTACCTACAAAATCATTTAAGATCTTTATGACTATGCTTCCAGAAAAATATCAGAATTACCCAGTTATTGTTTGTGTTATTGCAACTGCAAAAATAAAGGACTTGATTGGTTTCACTTGCTACAAATACAGGTATGTTATTTGTAAGAGAATCATGTATACACTAAATACTTTATAGAAGCCTTGATGCCTTAGTGGTTTGGTGTTGGTCGAAAAATTGTAGGTTAACATTCAGGGTAGACACTACTAAGTTTCTTTTTATAAAAAGGAACATAAGTCATTATTTATTCTTTCAAATTAATTTTTGTGCTTTTCAGCGCAGGAAAACATTTTTAGAAAACCAGCCTATTCCTGGAGCAATTCAGGGAAATCTGTTGTCCATCAACCTGCAGTGAAGGAGTGTGGAGTCTATGCCCTTAAAACTCTTTCTTCTTTGAGTAATAAAGACTACCCAGCATTGGGATGTTTATCAGCTACTACTTAACTTTTTTTCTAACACTTGTTGTTTTTATCAATGTTATTGTAATGTATTGAAAGGGAAAGGAATGAAAGTGAATATAAACAAAACGAAAGTTATGCTTTTTGAACGAGATGAATCTATGATGAATGGCAATATTTTGATAGATGGGGAACAAGTGGAAGAGGTGAAAGAATTTGTATACTTGGGATCTAAATTTACAAAAGATGGAACATGTGAAAGTGATATCGAAAGGAGAGTGAATGCAGGGAATATGGTAAATGGTGCTCTGCATGCTTTTATGAATAGCCAGATGGTGTCTCAAAGGGCTAGACTGGCAGTGCATGCTGGAGTGTTGGTGCCAACACTTATGTATGGTAGTGAAAGTTGGGTATGGCAGAAGAATCACAAAAGTAAAATAAATGCGGTAGAGATGAGAGCGTTGAGAAGCATGAGTGGATTAAAACTGAGTGACAGAGTAAGAAATAGTGTGATAAGAGAACGTTGTGGTATAAAAGAAGACGTAGTGACTAAAATTGAGAAAGGTATGCTTAGATGGTTTGGGCATGTAGAGAGAATGAATGAAAGGAGACTGACAAAAAGGATTTATGAGTCAAGAGTGAATGCGAAAGTTGGAAGGGGAAGACCGAGGCGAACGTTCCTGGACCAAATCCAGGACATTTTAAATAACGGCCAGGTCAAGAGTACTCTAAACCGACGAACTTGTATGAAAGATTTAATGAGATTGAAAGAAGCGAAGGAGATATGCAAGGATCATGGCAAGTGGAAGGATGTTGTCTCTGCCTACCCCTATGGGAATAAGGCGTGATGCTATGTATGTATGTATTTATTGTAATGTGTTGTTTTCAGCATTGAACATCCTGATATAACACTTGGATCTGTCAAAAATTATGGATTATTCATAGTGGAAGATGATGGTGAAGTGGACTGGGCTTTCCCACCTCTCGATAAAAATGAACCATGTTCAAAGTTTGGCTTTACTTGTCTTGGACTTGTTGACCTGAAGAAGAGGGAGAATGCAGTCTTAGCTTGCCCTGTGCCTGATTTTGATATGCATGCAGCTTTTCAATGCTTCCCAAAAATGTCTGTATCAGGTCAAAGTAATGTTAACACTTCAAGACAACACACAGGGGGCAGCGACACAACTGAAATTTTAAGAGCTATGAATAGTGTCACTGAAGGTAAGACTATATTGTATATACATAGAGGTTAGTTATCATAGAATCTTATTTACCTGATAGTCATTTTTCCTAATTTTCTATGCAGCATTATACTGGAATGCAGATTATTTTACTTTATAACACATTGTATTAAATTATATAGAGAGAATCGAATTGAGATGAGGTCTCTGCTAACTAAGCAAACACTTTTACCAATTTTAATGCAACTAAATCACCATATGCTGGCTGTGTCTGCAGCTAGCTTAACATACAGGCGCAGTGCGAGTTGTACAACTCATTGACCCGTGCGTTCAGTTTGCAACAATTGATTTTGCTTTTGTGTTTCATTACTGGTTTTTTTAGTGTTGTATTATTTATCAAATTTGTTTCATTTAGCTGACTAACATGATGGAGTGTAAATTCTAGTAAAACTTTTAATTTTTTTTGTAAATCAGTATTGATTTTTCTGTCATTTTCTAAGGTGTCACTTTCTTCAGTCTTCATTTTTGGAAGCAGTCTCCTAACACCTTGTATGTGTGTATTTTTTATTAAATTGTCCTGTTTGCATTGACAAATGGCTGTAACAAGTTCTTAATTGGCTGATATTCTAAGATAAGAGAATGTTGTGGTATAAAAGATGTAGTGACTAAAATTGAGAAAGGTATGCTTAGATGATTTGGGCATATAGAGAGAATGAATGAAAGGAGACTGACAAAAAGGATTTATAAGTCAAAAGTCAATGGGAAAGTTGCAAGGGGAAGACGAAGACGAACGTTCCTGGACCAAATTCAGGACATTTTAAATAAGGGCCAGGTCAGTACTCTAAACCGATGAATTTGTATGAAAGGTTTAATGATAATGAAAGAAGCAAAGGGGCTATGCAAGGATTGTGGCAAGTGGAAGGACATGGTTTCTGCCTACCCCTATGATGCTATGTATGTATGTAATGTTAATAGAAAAAGTTTATTATAATCTCTTAATATTATAAAGCTATATATATTTATGGACTACTAAGTTTAGTCAATTTACAAAATAGATTTAGGTTTAATAGGTTTTATTTTCATAATCATTAGAGGCCTTTCAGCTTTATTTAGTATTATATACATGAGGTATTTTATTTATGTTATAACATAAAATAAAACTTTAAATTATTTATTTTTACAACTGTAGGTAACAAAGGTTTTGGATTCCAGTCTGGTGCAGTAGCGGATGCCTCGCAAGATAAGTTATACAAGGTGCAACTATTACATAAAGTGAGGGTGAATACACCAGTTCAATTAGGGATTTCCCTAGATACCATAGAGGTTGTTCCACTCGTTCCAAACAAACACACTTTCTGGGTATGTAATCTAATTTGTCATTTCATACACATTTTATTTGAGATGATTTAGTGCTTGATTGTGATCTCATCTGATTATATGTAAGAATGTAAAATGGAAGTAAACTGTAGTAGTTAGATGTGATTCATATCTTACAGCGTATTTTCAACTAAACTGGTAATTGGGTGAAAAAAATACACGGTAGACTTACAGCTTCTGCCAAATTCAAATAGTGCTTAAACAAGTTAGCTGTTAGTCAATCTGTCATCATTTGTACACTTGGAATTTCTCATTCTAATTTATAAACATATTATTAAAAAAGCCATCATCTAAATGCTACTTATAGTATTAAGGGTAATTATACCCTTTGGTTTAGAGGTATGTATTGTAAAATCTACAGCTTCTTACCTTTTTGTCAAGAATTCTAAAATAAGTTAACTTCAATATGTAACAAAATGATACCATTGAGCATACAGCCTTTTCTATATGTTATGTACTCTTTCCAGGCGCGTCCTAAATATTTTGTACATAGTATGAACTCAGTGGCTTGGTGTCAAATATTGGAAGAGAAAAGCAATAAGACCACCTTCAGAATAGTATATTCACCCAATCACGATGCAGCATTCAGTGATAGAAACGCTTCAGGTAACTTGCATTTTGTACAAAACCATATAATAATAGCTTCTATCCACTTCTATTTCAACTTCAAAATTCAAGTAAGAGAATTGCTATGAACACCATTTATATTAAACAAAGAACATTTCTGCTGCCACATAATCACCTATTTTATGTTGTAGCAGCAGCATAATTAGTTGTGTCTAATGATTAAAATTAAAAGTCATAAAATGTAAATAAAATATTACCAATTCCGATATGATTTGCATAATAATGCAGACTGAATCTCAATATTTATTTCATATTTTGTTTGTGATACTGTTATCTAATGGTGTTATGGCATCTAAAGCCAATTTTTACATTACACATAATATTAACAAAAAACAAAGTTAACATCAATATTTCATTGCTACAGTAATATTAGACCGTGATCAAGAAAACCTGTTTATTTTTAATTTGGTTACGTTTACTGTAATATTATTATTTTACTTTGTAAATGCTATATTTGTAAGTGGAAACTTTATGTACTTTTGGTTATTTGTATAGGTATGTACCCTAGCTTTGTTTCCCAAATAAAATTAATAGAAACCACTTTACAGGTAATGTCAATATGTACAATCCAACAACAAAATACGAAAAGCACGATTTTGAAGGCGAACACGAAGTTGCTAGAAAAATTGTCGATAACGTTAACACTATTCTAGATCTCAGAAATAGTCCATGTCGAAGAGAATACAAGACAGTTAAGGAAAAGAAACTCCAAACAAGGCGGAGTTTTCACACAAAGCACCTTAGTTGAGTAGAATATTTTATATTGATTGTGGGTAGTCATTTTGAATAACATTCAAAATGACTGATTAGTGATTTAAGATGGTGTTTAAGTTTACTATTACCCATAACAATGTATGAGGCAAAATACTCCAAGATCTTGTAGTACAGAACATGTTATTGTTAAGGACTATGCTGTCATATTAAAGCAGAAAACACTTACTAAAATTCCATTTTCAATGATAATGATGTAGCTTAGTAGGGATGCCCCCAATGAAAATATTCATAGAGTAGGGGTCGCCAACCCGCGGCCCGTAGACATACCAATGTAGGGTTAAATATGCAAGTCAGAATTTTGTTTTTTTGTGCGCCTTCTACAAGAAAAGGTTGCGGACATCTGCCATGGAGTATATATGGAAATAACATATGTTTTGTATAAAGATTCTTTGTACAAAAATGTTAAATATTTAGCCTATTAGCACAACTAAAAAAAATCTTGAGTATTGAAATTGTCATTAAAATTAAATAATTTCATTAAGCATACAAAGTAAAACTCTTTACAGCATCCATGGCGGTGACCGTGGCTAGCATCAGCTGTTTTACTTGTATCACAGTTTTATAAAACTACATGTTTTTTAACTTTATATTAATTTATACCTAAAATGTAATGTATGAGATAGGAATGTTACATAGTGTATTAGTAAATAAGTTAAGTATTATTATTTATAATTAATTATGTATCAAAACTTATTGGTGTTAAAAAGTTTTGGTAATTTCTAAGTATAACTATTAATTCTGTGGACTGAAAATTTATAAGCTGGTAAGCAGATACGTACGTACGTACGTGGTAAGTAATACGCAAAATATTGTTTTGAACAATTTCTTGATAGTCCATCTAAAATCAATGTATTTAGCAAATTATAATATAGAAAGTTTTTCTTTTCTGATGAAAACTTTTAGATTTGCAGGTTACACGTTTGCTTTTCAGCATTTATATTTATCTGTTATAATCCTTTCTTTGAAAAAATGCCAATTATAAGACTTTAAATGTTTAAAAATAATTCTAATGAATCTGAAAAATGTAAAAATCCTTAACTCATAAAATTGAATAAATGAATTAATCCACAATAAAATATCTTGTATAAAATTCCATTGTATATGATGATGTAATTCTAATGGATGATTGAAATAAATTGTTATAATTTTTTTTTTTTTACTTCATTGCCACTTATCCTCATGTAGAGTGTGATACATATATCGCGATTTTAGAACTTTATTGCTATAACAATACCAACATTTTAAAAAATTTGCATGAAATAGGTAAATTTTCTCTAAGTTATTTACTTGTTTACAAAAACACTACCATTACAGAAGTCCTCACTTGATAGCTAGATACAATCCTTACTAATGTTACAAATGCGAAAGTAGCCCTGTCGCGCTTTCTCGCCAAAGCTACAGAACTTACTTTTGTGGCTATTGATTTGAGGTTGTTTAAATAAATTAGCAAGCATGCTTCTATCTTAGCCTTTCTGAAATAATGACTTTATAACTCACACATAAAATATAATGGAATATTATTTTTTATATACCTTCTTGGCTAAATGTAACTATGTTTAGAATTTTAGAAGTCTAAATATTACCACACACCGGGGCACAGATGTCACTCATAGGAGAGACAGGTTTAAAGCATAAATGCACCACATTGCACTACTGCAGGTTGAGGGCTACATTTACCCCAGAACCATTAGCCTATTATAGTAACTTATATTATGATTACTAAAAAAATTTAAAAACTGGCTTTTTTTAACAATTAGTACTTTGAATTCTCCTCTTAGACAATATCACCATTTACCATCAGGTTAGATGTCTAGGAATCTATCAGCAATAAAATTACATATACGAGGTGTGTTCAAAAAGTATCGCGAATTTTGAATTTTCGCGGGTTACGTATATTCGAATTTCGAATTTTTTGTGGCGTTATGTTGGTACTCATGTCTCTCACTTATGCCGACAAGCTCGGCCATTTTGAATGTTCATTTAATTGTTGACAGCTGCTTTGCTTGCACGTGTTTTGGATCGTCTTCGATTTTTACCTATTCAAAAAAATGGATCAAAGAACCTGTATCAAATTTTGTGTGAAAAACGAAATTAAGTGCGCGGATGCATTCCGAATGTTGACTGTGGCATACGGAGAAGCTACCTTGGACCGAAGCAACGTTTATCGGTGGTACAAAATGTTCTCAGAAGGCCGAGAAGATGTGAACGACGAAGAGCGTGCCGGACGCCCGAGCACTTCAACAACAGACGAAAAAATTAATGAAGTGGAGAAAATGGTATTGGCCAATCGTCGAATCACCGTTAGAGAAGTTGCTGAGGACCTAAACATATCGATTGGCTCGTGCCATTCGATTTTTATCAATGATTTGGGCATGAGACGGGTCGCCGCGAAATTCGTACCAAAATTGCTCAATTGTGACCAAAAACAGCATCGCATGAACATTGCTAATGAGATGTTAAACTCTGTCCGCGACGACCCAAATTTGCTCCAGAGGGTCATAACTGGTGACGAATCGTGGGTTTATGGTTATGACGTGGAAACCAAAGCTCAATCATCTCAATGGAAGCTGCCGCACGAACCAAGACCGAAAAAAGCGCGCCAAGTTCGATCGAATGTGAAAGTTTTGCTGACAGTTTTCTTTGATTGCAGGGGCGTGGTGCATCATGAGTTCTTGCCACAGGGAAGAACGGTCAATAAGGAATATTACCTGCAAGTTATGCGCAATTTGCGCGAAGCAATCCGCCAGAAACGCCCGGATTTGTGAAAGAACAAAAATTGGCTTTTGCACCACGATAACGCCCCTGCTCACACATCGTTGCTTGTGCGCGACTTTTTGGCCAAAAACAACACACTAATGATGCCGCAGCCACCGTATTCCCCAGATCTGGCCCCCTGTGACTTTTTCTTGTTCCCTAAACTGAAGAGGCCCATGAAAGGACGACGTTACTCTTCTCTTGACGAGATAAAGACGGCATCGAAGGAGGAGCTGAACAAGATAAAAAAAAAAATGATTTTTTGAAGTGCTTCGAAGATTGGAAAAACCGTTGGCACAAGTGTATAATATCTCATGGGGATTACTTTGAAGGGGACAAAATAGATATTCATGAATAAATAAATAATTTTTGAAAAAACACAAAATTCGCGATACTTTTTGAACACACCTCGTATATCAATTGCTGTACGTTAGTCTCACTAAAACTTGAGAGTGACTGAACTGATTTTGGTTTAGTATTATTTGTGGAAGTCCAGAGAGGGTTGTAAAGGTGATTAAGTATGAAGATTGCTTAGAATATTGTAAAAACAACGAGTTCGCTTCCCTTAGTAACTATTCTGATCTATTAAACATTTCATGATCCTCCTGTTGGTCAGAAATCAAATTGAACGTAAAAGAACACTTTTGTGCTTGACATTGACAACTAACAATGTCTGATCATAACTATAATATTTTAATGACTTTGGCCTACATTTGTGCATAAAGGTTGCTTTTTTTTATTATGAATTCTTTCTATTTCAGTTCAATTTTGATCATTTTTTTTTTACAAAAGTTCTGTAAAACATTTTGTAACTACATTTAACTTTTTTATTTCTTGTTTCTAAGGTCTGCTAGGTCATCTAGTCCTATATAAAATATTTAGCAAAAAAAACTGAGCTGCAGTAAAAAAATACTAGTTTATGTTAGAGTGTTAATATTATAGCTAACCCTATTTACAAATTATATTAATAGATGATTTTCTATATACACACAATGTTATTAATATAATTATATAAAAAAAACTGTATATCTATGTACAACTTCACATTTCAAGCATGTCCGTCACTCTTGTTGCTCCACTGTACTGTTTTTTAATATGTAATCAGTAACTTCTTTAAGTCTTTCCTTGCAGTGATCTAAAATTACATTGTCCATCTGTACAGCTCTTCTGTATAGTTCTCGTGTAAGTCTCACATTTTTATGTAAGTTTGATTGACTCTCAACAAGCTGTGATATATTTACTTTACCATTTAAAAAGTCAATATCCTCATTTGATAATGCAGAATATGATATTCTGGATTTGCTTGAAGTTTTTGATGAAATTTGGAACTGCCTGAAAATTGCAAAATTAATAATTTTTAACATATTTAAAGGTTTGCAAGGTACTGCATCAAAGACATACTTTCAATCAAAAAATCTGCATACTGATATGATGTAGTGTAGAAACCACATAGGGTAAATTACATCTTACCAGGTTAGCATACTTCCATCATAGACTGTAGCATCAGTACATGATGGAAGTGATACAGTCAAATGCTAACTTATTAGAAATAAAAAAACATCTCACTTTTCTAGCTGTTTATTTAAACTACCTAATAGATTAGAAACCCTTTCTAACTTACAACAGTGAACTGAGAGCAAAAATAAATCAGAACAAACACTGCTGACTAGCCAACTTTGCTTGGTGACCCATATCACTATGAAAATGAAAAAATAGAAAATGTTTGTTTGGCATTCAGTTGTAAATTATATTTTCTGTATGAATGTCTTAGCTCTGCTTGAAAGCCACTGCCATGATTAAAATTTGATTAGAAGCTATTATGTAGTTACACAATTTAATATTTGAAAGTATTCAATTTGAATGTTTACTTACTGCCTCAAATCATGATAATTATTCCGTCTATGCTTTACTTCTGCTTTCCATTGATCTTTTTCTGCTAAAAGTTTATCATAGTATCTGTAAATATGTTAAAAATGTATTTGTTTATTCCATTTTATATATCTGGTATAGGGAATATGGTAAATGGTGCTCTGCACGCCTTTATGAATAGCCAGATGGTGTCTCAAAGGGCTAGACTGGCTGTGCATGCTGGAGTGTTGGTGCCAACACTTATGAATGGCAGCAAAAGCTGGGTATGGCAGAAGAATCGCAAAAGTAAAATAAATGCAGTAGAGATGAGAGCATTGAGAAGTACGAGTTGATTAAAACTGAGTGACAGAGTAAGAAATAGTGTGATAAGAGAATGTTGTGGTATAAAAGAAGTAGTGACTAAAATTGAGAAAGGTATGCGTAAATGGTTTGGGCATGTAGAGAGAATGAATGAAAGGAGACTGACAAAAAGGATTTATGAGTCAAGAGTGAATGCGAAAGTTGGAAGGGGAAGACCAAGGCGAACGTTCCTGGACCAAATCCAGGACATTTTAAATAACGGCCAGGTCAAGAGTACTCTAAACCGACGAACTTGTATGAAAGGTTTAATGAGAATGAAAGAAGCGAAGGAGATATGCAAGGATCGTGGCAAGTGGAAGGATGTTGTCTCTGCCTACCCCTATGGGAATGTATGTATTTTATATATTTATAATAATGAAAAGTCTTACATACCGCTTCAATTCCTGGTTGTGCTTCTCGTCCATTTCATTTAACTTATTACACACATTAGGATTGATATTTTCCATCATAGGTTCTGGCACTGCAAATATATTTATACATAGTAAACAGATATAGTATTTATCTATTATATAAGATCGAATAACAAACACCTTACATTAATATTATAAAGCCATTTCATTAAAAACAGTGGAGCATACAGAGAACACTGATGTAGAAAACACTGATAAATTATAGTTTTATTGTGGTGTAAGTAGTTTTTCGAATAAATAAACATAGTTTGTAATCACAAAACATAAGAAAAATCTTAAACAAACCTATAGAATCTCGTTTTTCAAAAAACGTTGAACGTCTCCTTCTCGGAGGTGATCTGAAGGATAGTTGAACTTCACTTTCATTTCCCGACACCTCCATACTGTCTGTTGCTTTTGTTTATTTACAATATCAAAAAACAATATAAAATGACGAAGTTGCAATGAAGACTCATTAACAGGTATATTTTTAAATTATTAACTATTATCTATAATGTACTCTGTACAATTTCAAATCAAACGGACGCTGCATTTGACATGTTTACAGTCGTTCGGATACTTTTAAGATGATTCATTTTACATGAATAGAATGCAGCGTTAACTTTATGGTCGTAACGTAATAACTCTCTACGTAACTGCTCTATCATCAAGCAAAATTTTAAGGTAAAGAGTATAAAAACTACCTTAATCCACGAATTAAATATTGTGTATTTCGGCTGTTAAATAATCTGTAGTAGAAAAGAATTCGTTGCTAATTTAATTGCTTAAAAAGATATTTAATGAATTTATTATTTGTTAACAGTTTCCCTAAACTTATATATTCTTTGAAACTAACACTTTCAATTGTCCTGTTAATAAAAAAAATATTGTTTCTTTCCCAATATTTTCTACTCAAAAAGAAATTCTCTTTATTTATTGTCAATATTTTATATAGCACTAAATTTACATTGTAAATTTGTTTATCATCAAGACAGTCAATTATTTTCTCGAGATCGTTTAGTTTTATGCTGAAATCATTATTTTCTTGCCCTTATTCCACTAGGTTGGGTCGGCACAGCATGTTTCCTTTGGTGAAATAGTAAATAATAATTGTTTGAATTATTTACTTGAATACAAAAATAGTTAAATCTGGAATTGCTCCTTATGAAATACATTTATGTTATCACGCACCTTTCTTACTGTCATTAAGATTTTTTTATAATTTGTGCAAATTTTTCTACATCTGTAAAAGAAACTTCCTTAAGTTTTGTTAACAAGGGTGGTTATGTAATTGAAGGGGATGAGAATAATTGAAGGGGTAGTAGTGTTAGGTAAAAGGATACATCTATACTTTACGTATTTTTTCAAATAGTCATACACTTGGATATTTATAAAACTTCTAGGAGGTTCAATTAAAATAATTTTATAGTTTTTCATACATTGTTTAGATATGTAATAAAGTTTTCGTGAAACGGATTTTTGTCGGAGCTTGACGTTTTTGACGTTTGCTGAAATACCAACAGTGATCACTTCACTAATTTATCGGTAATTATTAAAGTATATATATCTAGTACCGCATTCAATTGTTTCATATATTTTTTTACATTTTTACGAAATATTATATTTCGTTGTTAAAATGCATTGTTCTCGTAAGAGAACCTAATATTTGATGGGTAAGATATGTTTCAGTCCGTATTATATATTATATCGGTTTTTTTTATACAATGCTTTAGTATTTGTGAATTGTGATGTTTCCAACAGAGTGCAGTGATGGAGTTTAATGGATCTCGCGTGAATGATGTGTCGGACCCTGTAGATATTGAGTATTATTCTGATCGATCACACACACCGAGCCCTGTCCCTGTGTTAACGACAAATGTATGTTGTGACTTGGAAGACATATTGAGCGACGTACGTAAATTTATATTTGTTTCTTGCCGATACCTGCATCTCAGACATATCACGACCTTGAAGCCATAAGAGCCAATGAATATAAATCGCATGGTATTTTTCTCACAATTATCATCAACCTCAACACTTACTGTTTCAACTTGCTTTTTCCCCTAATATATGCATGAGAAACTATTCTATTAAATTGTATTTTCAAACAAAATTAAT
The DNA here is from genome assembly GCA_015832385.1 of Elymnias hypermnestra. Classification (NCBI taxonomy): domain Eukaryota; kingdom Metazoa; phylum Arthropoda; class Insecta; order Lepidoptera; family Nymphalidae; genus Elymnias; species Elymnias hypermnestra. The sequence goes on from JACTOM010000912.1 coordinate 1,601,760, forward strand.
TTAAATTATGAATGAAATATGAAGTGAAATTAGTTTCCTAGTAATTAAAATATAAATTTCACAGAAGTTTTTATAATGTTGTGATTGTATATTAGTATTATTGTCATATATAAAAATTACTGTCTGTCATTATCATAAACAAATATTGGGTAGCAATGTCTAATGATTTTATTATTTTAAAAACCAGGTAGGCTAGAATAGCTCCTTAAACATCAACAATATAACATACAGTCATTCATGACACAATATATTAAAGATCATAGGGCATAAGTTCCAAATAAAAGCACTTATATGAACTTATAGCCACTATTAGAATATCTTAAAACACTGGACAATGTCCAAAAACACACTATATCAATAAATCATATTTGGAACTTGTTTGTAAGAAGTGGTGTGCCTGAATCAATATTAATTTATGAGGCTAGAGCTGTTTACCTTTAGAATACCTTTAAAGCATTAGCATGCAAGATGTATTTCATTAAACTATATAAGCTCAGCCATTAGATCACAGTATATTGATGTGTAAATATACTATAACTGACTTATTGCTAGTTGACAGCTTTTTGTGCTACAAGTTAACTCCAGGATGTGGTTCTGGTCACATCAATCGAAAATTAATATTAAATCTTTAATCTTTGCTGGAAGTTGGGAAGTTGGATGTATGCTATGGCTGGCATGTTAAGATGCTTGTCCTGCGCCTGATGTCTGTAGTTGTATCTGATATATTGTCCCAACACACTATGAAAGTGATAGAATATAGTGTCTTTCTGCAAACACTGAGATTGGATGCTGTGGTAAAAATTCCATTAGGAGAGGATTATTATAAATATCTATTACCCCTATATGTACTCTTTACCTCAGTTATAGAGTTTTGTTAAATGTAAATGTCTCACTTCAGGCGATAACAGAATCTCTTCAAAGCTCTCTAAGAATTAGTCGCAGTCAGCTTATTAATCAGGAGTTGACTATTCACCCAGAAGCAAATATTGAATCTAACGTGCCCGAAGGATTAGATTTATACAAAGTTATCTACGAAGTTGAAAGTGATACAGACACAAGAATGGGAGATACAGAGGGAGCAAGTGTTCACAATAATACAATAAAAAATCAGGTTTGTGGTTGCTTAAACTAATAATCAAAAAATTCAACAAACAGCCATTTTTATCAAAGTTTACAGTTATTACCCAGAGTCACCCATAATACTCCAGATTTAGTTAAAATATGGTGAAATACCTTAAGAAGAGAGTCACATTGTTATATTTCAGTGTGATTAGTTCTGAAATTATCATGATAAGTGAGTGACTGAGTTTTGTGGTCTAAAACAATTGTGCGATTATTATTCGTTGAATAATTTATATTTTAATTTCATCGTCTTAAAATATATTTTTGGAATCAATTTTACATCGAATATCAATATATGGTTAAGATTAAAAATACATTATAAAAATTGACAACATTTTTTTTCAATATCCCAATTCTTGGAGATATATTAAAAATAGTGATTTACCATACCATTTTTAAACGAAAATTAATTTTTCCAGTTATCCTTATATTACACACATCTACTAGATTTAATTACGTAATTCAATTATGTGCATTACATTTCACTTGTGCATCACTTGTGATCTGATGAAATCAGTCGAAAATAAAATTGAAAACAATAAAATAAAAATAATATGTACATACGAAGTACGCATGTCAGAAATGAAACTTCTTTGGCAAACTACTTTTTAAATCTTGTTTATATTTATACAAATCTAAAACTTTTGATTTCCGAGACTTAGAGGGAGGGAAAAAGGAAGACATGTTAGGAATTTCATCGTCTTTAAAATGTTAATTAGAATTTATGAAATATTTTTATGAAAAATAGTATCATGTTATTTGTAAATATTAAAACTACCTAACCTTCAACCGAATTAGCATAAAAAACGCTGCACATCTTTGGGACGCTAATGACGTGTTTCATCTGTAAAAATTTTACCCTCACGCGCCCAAAGAAGTTTCACTTCAAAAATAAGTTAACATAACTATATATTTGTTTGTAGCTCAATATTATTCAAGTTTAGCTTAGAAATTGATTTTTAAACGAATTCAAGATAGGTTTTTTATAATGTTACGAGTATAGTGGATATTGTAAATTTTGATAGAATTTCTTCAATTTGCAAGCCCTGGACGGTTGTGTTGATACTATCAAAGAGTAAAAAATACTATTTAGTATATAATAGATGTACAATGAATGAAAATTTATGACCCAATGAATTTGTGCCCATTGGGTTTATTTGACCGTAAAACGTATGTAGACCGCCAATTCCCGTAATAAATTGGTTACGTCAAGGTGGCAAACAATAAATAATTGTTTGAAAGGATGCGGCATCGATTTGCGTCTGATGAAGGAATGATTCATTATTTATAAACATAGAATTATTCTTTATGTCTCTATTGCAGTAACATGCAATAAGTTGCTATTTTTTCCATATATGTTTTAGAAACCGTTTTGAAAATGACCATTTTAAGACTATATCCAGCTAATAGATAAAGAGCCTTAAGTTTTATAGTTCTGCAATATAATTTAGAAAAGGGCCATATTATAAATAAAAGTATTTTATCAAGACTTACTTTAACAACGATTCTGTCGTACGATTTTCTAAATTATCAGATAGGAGAGTAATGTTCTTCTATCTTAAATTCTGTTATTATTAATTTATTTATTTACTCATCTTTATAATGTATGTGGATTTAAGCGTTTTATGCTAAAATGAAATTCCTATAATAAATTATTGATTATTGTACCAGTAATCTCGTGATGGAATTTCTAAAGAGCCCCATCAGAACTGATGTCTCTACACAAAGAACGTTGCCCTTATTCTTTCAAATGTCTGTAATTTCGTGCTACGTAAGAGCTTTTGCCTGAAGTTATAAAAACATATTTATAACTTCGACATAATCACTTACACACTTTACATTTTTGTATCGATAAAACACACAATAAAATCATTGTTACGTACTGGTGTTACGGAAAAATGTAACCCGTTCGTGGTCAGTTATTATAGGAAATACTTAGTGAGTATAGGTAAAGTAGGTAAGTAGCTGCCCATTAACGTCCCATTGCTGGGCACAAGCTTCCTCACTTGCATGAGAGAGGGTTTTTAGAGACCCACCACGCTGCTCCACTGCGGATTGGCAGGCATAGTACACAAGTGCGCTCTCTATTCCTTCTCATAGTCCGATGTGACGGGAATCCGACATGACCGGAGAGAGATCAGGCGCAGGAACGACGGCTTAACGTGCTCTCCGAGGCACGGGGGTGGAGCACACCGCCAATTTCCCAACTCCGGACAAATATTGAGAACATCTGAATAGAAAACTCGATATTGATTTTTGAATTGGCCCAACTCGGGACTCGAAACCAGGACCTCATGTCTGTAGTCGAACATGCTAACCACTAGACCAACGAGGCAGAGTGAATATAGGAAAGTATACATTTTTATAAAAAAATAAGTCCATTTTTTATTTGAATGAAAAACGTAATAGAACCTTGAAGATTATCCTAAAATAGTTATTAGGGAAAGTTTCAACAGGAACTAGCTATTTAACATTTATTAAACGTGAAATATTTGCTTACAATTGGTACGCGTGAACCGATAAAATTAATTAATCATTGGTCATAAAACGTTAGGGCAATAAATTGCGAGGTTTTTTTAATCACCGCCATAAAATACACATATACTAGTTTACCACGCAACTTCGTCTGCTTACACTTAAACGTGAGACTCATAATACGGCGCCATGAATTTAACGGTTATGTAATTTATTTGATAGCAGAAATAATACTTGGCGATCTCTTTGTTTTTATAATATTTAAAATGAAATCTGTCCTACGCCTAATCTAGCAAAATTAAAAAAAAGACTCATCAAAATTTGTTAAGTAGTTTTGTTATCTATTGGCGCCAAATATCGTGATAGGAGATTTCAATATACTCGTATAAAGATGTTAATTCGAAACGTCAATCTGTGACTATTAAGTAAAGACGTCTTTAAGGTCTTTAAGATAAGTTAGAACTTGCTTTTTATATACACGTTTATCTGTTTTTTGGCCCGTTTTGACGGTCTGTTGGTCCGCGATCTAGAAGACTAAAGTAGGCTTTTCTTTTTTCCAAAAATATGAAGGAATAATAATGTTCGTATATAACCAGAAATCTGTTTTAAGTTAGTTTTCTCTGTAACTATTGATGCAATTTTATCGACTTGTGCAAACCTTTTCTATGTTGTATTTATTTTCTAAGGTTTCTGTGTTAAATATATGGATAGATTTGTATAATGATATTTTTTCCTTTTCCGAGTCGTATCTTTATGTATAAAAATTAAGCACAGTTATTTAATTCGGTCTTTAAATGTGTTTTTTTTATTCGATCCCATTTTAACGGCCTCGCTGAGGCAGTGGTGCGAGAACTCACTTTGCTAGCAGAGGTCCCGGGTTCATTCCCCGGTAGGACGGATTTAGGAAATTGTATTTTCTAATTTTTCTAAGTTTGGACTGGTGGGAGGCTTTGGCCGAGGCTAGGTACCACCCTAACAGCAAAGACGTACCGCCAAACAAAGAGATTTGTGTTCCGGTACAATGCTTTGTAGAAACCATAAGATCTATATCGCCTCTTACCAGATTAGCACGCTTCCATCATCACTTACCATCAGGTAAGATCACAGTCAAGCGCTAAACTGTCAGCAATTAAAAAAAACATTTCTGCTATTCAAAGTAGATATGTAAAAAAGGGACGTAAATTTTCTTTCCCTGACATTTCAAATCCATTTCATCGTTTCGGCCTACTTCCCTTGGCATTAAGAATTTAGGGTGAATTCATACAGATAATGTAATATTTAGTGAATGCAATGGTCGTAAAGTCTGTACGAGAGCAACGGGGCAAAGAATATTATTGTTCAGGTCTGATTGAATGCCACTATTTTCTAGAATATTTGTATATTTTTCCAGCTGACAATTGCCAAGGTAACTAAGTCGGTTCATTCACATATGTTGTCCTGTCTTTGAATGTTAAAAGCTTGCATTTCACTGAGGTCAAATAAATAACTGCAGACTGGGCTCCTTTGAGATACAAATCATTTAATTTTTGTGAAGTGCTGTAGGTCAAATATCTTTTATGTTTCTGACTCTTACGTCAAAGTTAAATTTTTTCAAGAATTCAATATATGTCCATTTCAATAACAACTAATTTCATGTATTATATATCTGTATATGTATGTTTATATGTATTCGTATTAGTATGTATGTATAAGTATTTATATGTATGTATATATTTAAAGAAATATATGTTTGCCCTTTAATCTTAAACACCGCCCATTGTACACTAGAATTTTTTTAAGTTAAGTCATTGTATTATTATTTTGTTTTTTTGTGGTGTTCAATAAAGTATACTATCTATCTAATTTCATTAAAGATATATTTTATTCTCATGTCAAAGATATACAATTCAGTTGTTCATAAAACTCGATTAGCTACAAATATTTCATTTAACGACAAAAGTGTGAAGTTTTATGTTGTCGGGAGTTGGAATGTAGCTCTTCTAGAAAATTTTATATAGCGACTGCCCCATATCGTTTTACGTTATCTAGGGCAGTTAAATATTATCTAGAACAGTCGCCCTAATTCCATCAATGGTGGTTTTTATGACTCTTTAATTATAACAGTGATTAGAATAAGAGATACTACAGAGTACTGGTAGCAAGTAACATTGCTAATGTTAATATGTACTTCAAAGAGAATTTAATGTAAAAGCCTCGCATCGCATTCTTAACTAGTACTAATCGTAAAAGAATATATAAAACGATAAACGCTTATACGTTTTGAAATAAAAAAACAAAATCTCCTAATGTTTTTTAATTTATATAATGAACAAATAAATCGTAATTTCTTAATAAATATCTGTTTTACATAATAAAAAATGAATGCACTAATGTTAAACCATATACATAATTAAACATAAAAAATCTAACCCAAGGAACAATAGAGGATTCGTTGTCTGTACTAATAGGAAAAGTACCAACTTATTAAAATTGCGTTTTGAAGTGAAACTTCTTTAGACGCCATGAGGATAAAATTTTTAATAAGGGGTAAAGCATGTAGCATTTTAATTTGCTATTTTTCATAAAATGAAAATATTTCAAAAAATCTCTTTTTCTAAATTTGAAATTCTAAAACAAAATTTAATTAATAATTTGCAATATTGTCAAAAAAGACGTGGCATTTTTATTTACAATTCGTCATTTGAGATTTTAATAAATTAGTTTTCGACACTTTATATTTTAATGATAATTATATTCCGAACATATTTTCAATTTTCCCTCCCTCTAGGTTACGGAAATCAAAAGTTTTAGATTTGTATAAATACAAAAAAAGACTTAAAAATTAGTTTGTCAAAGTTTCACTTCTGACATGTGCACTGTGTACGCACGCACTTTTTTACACACATATGATAACCTCCTGTCGAAATCCAACAAAGAATATCTTCTCCAAGTTTGTTGTAAACAAAATATACCAAGCTATTAATGTAAATGCAAGTTGTATGCTATACAAATAAAATAATCGTTATCTTTTGTTATGGCAGCTATCAATTTTTATCATAGACGCCAATTTGTAAGAACGAAAGGGAAATAATTACTCGTGCACATTTTACGGTTAAATGTTCAAAACATATGTGCATACCAAGTTAAATTTTATCGTGTCCAATCTTTGTCCATGAACGTTAATTGTGCAGTTGTTTTGGTTCCGTCTATTGTGCGAGCATTGAGCTTGTTACCGGACCTCGAACGTGTCAGTACGGTCAGCTCCATACAATTCATAAAAGTCTAATTACAAAGTGCTTCGGATAGTTTTTGAGTGTTCCTTCGTGCTCTATAGAACTAGTTTGTATCTGATATTATTCCTGCGAAAAGTTAGATTATCTGGTGTATAAATTATCCTCAACAGTGCCTGTGTCTCCGATTTTTAAGCTCATTATCCTTCCTTACTTACCTTGGTTACTTGTCTATCGGTGCGTAAATACACTTTATTTTCGTGCAATGTCAGATAAATTCTTAATTTGTCCAACTCACGAGTTCTAATTGCGTATATCATTGAGTACATAAGTATAATATGATTTATTTGTTATATTATTCGTGATATGACATTATTTAGTATTCAAATTCAATTTATAAATTGTTGCTATAATTATGATGAAGAAAGGTTAAATTTTGCTACTAAATAACCTCATACCACGAACATTGTTCAATTTGTAATATTTTATAACAAATTGTAAATATTACCTATTTAAAATAAGAAATCAGTTAAAAATAAAATCTGTACAATTTGTAATTTTTTTTTTACAACGTTATTTAAATTTTTATTTAGAAATTTTGGCGATTTTATCCGAAATCATACGTGAAATATATAATTATATATGTGTTTATTATAAAATATTTTAAAAGTGGATAGTGCTTTAAATTGAATTGTTTTATTTTTTTTAAATCAGTCACTGTCACCTAAACTTCATTTCGTTTAGCTCCTAAAAGACTATTAGTTTTTATTTTTGATTGGTGTCGTGGATGTGTTTGAGGTGCGTGTTTATAAGTCGGAGATGCTAATGACACTGGAATTAGGTTGATTTTTCGTCTGCCAGCTCTGCTGCGTTAATTAGCTATGCACAGTAAGATGATGAGGGTGAGATTCTTTGCATATTTTCTTTTAGTTATCTTACATTTAATACGACTCTAAAATGGGTTTTTTAATTATAGCACATGCTACTATGACATTGATTCCTCGACATATTGGTTTTCCAATAATACATAACCCTACCATGGAGATATTTTTCTAAGATAACAATGAATAATTAATGGTAGAAGAATACATATCATATTTTTAATTTTAATGATATTAGTTGACATGAAATTATAAGTAAATATAGCTACATTGGATTAGGAATCACACAATCTAAGATCTAAATAAAACTGTGTGTGCACTTATGTACACGCGTTAGAAGTTATACTTCTATGACGTAACAAGATAAAAATCTTTCCAAAAACTAAAATGTTTACTGTAGGTATCTTCAGGGTGTCGGTTTTTTTGTAACGGTGTGCGCGCGCATCGTAAAAATTTACTCTCATCATTTTTTTCTAACGCGCCAATAGAAGTATAACTACGAAAAATATTTAAGGACACAACATGATCCTATTATACAGTCTACAGTTTCCTATGTTAATATCTCCTATTCACATTCGCAAAAATCACGGTTTGGCACAACAAAATGTCATGTCCGTGGTCGATTAAAACGTTTTGCTAAATTATCGAACTGCTCTCCTGTTTGATAAGTTTTTTTTAAATTGTATTGCAATGTATGTACATGTTTCGTGTAATATACCTATGTCTCTTTACTATTAAATTCCGCCTTCCTTCCCTTCTCCTTTCTCTGACATTCTCCCTATGCGTTGGATTTTCTAGAGGAGAAACGTTAAGACCGACTACTGCACATTATCCTTCCTATTCTTCTTTCTTACGTGATGTTCAATAAAGTACTATTTATCTGTTGTTTCAAAGCATCGATGTCTTTGGTCTCAGAAAACCCCATACTTATCTTTGTTTACCCAATTAGTACGTGCATTCTGCTTGGGTTAACTGTAATGTGCGTTTCCCATGGGCTGCGTAGCTACTGTTCGTTAATATTAGACCATTATCATCCAATAATATGACGCAAAGTTTGAAATACATAAATTGCGACAATGTGATAACTTTAAGCGTCGCTCGTGTGATTCAGAGCTTACAATGCTCACTGTTTAGTATGTGATCGGCGGTCATTGCCTATGAACGCAAAACGAATTGAAGAAACCTGTGATATTTGATCATATATTTGTTAATATATAGTGATATTATAGTGACCATAATGACCTACGGAAAGACTTCACACGCGGTACATAAGGTGAACTTCTCGCCATATAATTTTGTTAAAATTATTGGAGACTGTAAGCTTAGATTTTCATACAATTTGGGAATATATTTGTATATTCCTATTGAAAAATTAATTTTGTTCATCAGCTCAAGTTTGAATATATTTTTAAAAACTTGTAGTGGATGACACTTGATGTTAACAGTGTTAAGAAGGAAATAACTGTAGATTTTTAAATTAAGGAACAGTATAAATAATAATATTATTAATCTGTAAATAAGGAAAAATAAATTTAAAAGAGTAAGAAGAATTACGTAAAAAGTTTTTGCAATTCTTCGCTATGTATCTCTCTTTTGTTATTGAAATTTTTATTAAAATTTAAATTGTCTTGGTAAATACGGTAGCTGGTGTGTACGTAGGTGTATTGAAACATTCAAGAATTAATTACCGTTACGTTTAATATGTCTATTTTTGTAATACGATATGTAAAGCATCTATAATCCAACTGAATATTTTGACTCTATATATACATTTTGAAGTATTGAAAATGGTAGAAAATGTAGGTAAAAATTAGCTTGTAATAACTATTATGTTTTAAAAATAGGCAACACGGAATGGATATGGGATACATAGAATCCTTAAAGAAATTGAAAATATTTGCTGAGTTATTAATTTACTATAAAAGCCAATAAAAGTCAGCCAGAGTAGTAAAATGGCTTTAATTAATTCCTTCAGTACTTACTTCAGTATTATGTGGTATGAAAATGATATTATTTTTCCATTCTGATCCTTGGAATTTTCAGTAACAACTATGTTTCGAGTGTAAAATTTTCTTGGCATGGTCCTGGAATTTAGTTGTGAGATAGGCCTTTAAAATAATATAGGCTAGATATATTTTACTTATTTTGCAATTATTTAGCATATTGGATAATGATAATGGTGGACATTGGATAGTAGACGATAGACAGAATAGATTTAGGAATTATGATTTTTACTTTTGTTAACAAAATTAGCAATACCTCGTTTCACAGAGTTATGATAAGATAAACAAATTACTATACATTTTTTTCAATTTTCAAGACATAAAACTTCAATTAGAATAACTGTATTCGTAGTGTTTATGACACGATATTAATTTACAAATACAGATGACAAATGATTTGTAAGACATGAAATGTTGCAATAAATATTTAGCAGATTATTATTAATTATTGCTACAGTTCGCTTATGTTGTACTGAATCAAAAACATCGTGGGTGTCGGTCTTATATATGTTCGTGATAACAAAAAACAAAGACAGTTCAATGTATTATAATTGTATGGTATGTTATAACTTAAACAATAGGTATCCGTCTGGGGTATAACATCGCGAATTCTTTTTTGCTACGAGATTTAATAATTGAAGTTAAATTTAAATTACAATCTTTTTATCCATGTGAGAACTCGAATGTTTTCATACTAGTTAGTATGATTCCTATGAGGCTTAATATTACGTCTGAAGCTGGAGACAAAAACGCCGAAAATGAAATATACTAGAAAATTAAGAAAAATACTTTGATTATAATGTTCTCTATTTACATAAATTTGCACGCAATGCACTTCGTAATCAATTCATCCATTTTAAATTAGTTTTTTTAGGTGATAGGATAGGTTTTATTTTCATTTGCAATATAATGTAATTTAAAAAAAATTGCATTTTTCTACGCGTTAAATATTGTATCTGTTGTCAACTGAGATCATAGGTATTACATAAATAGCTCTGTACCTTATGTCTCGCACTTTATGCGTTAAAATGGTTGCGGGGTTCAGCTAATCTATATATATAAAAGAGATATCCAGGTATCTATTGACTCATCTATCTCTGGAACCATAAGGCGTAGAGACTCGAAATTTGTTAGGAATATTCCTTTTGCCGAGTACAGATCAGCTATGAACGGATCTTGCGAAATTCCACACGCAAGGGAGGTTGCGGAGGTGTTTATTAAAAAAATTCACATTTTCACATTTAAAATAAATTCAAAGCTCACATTTACTACAAACCATTATCTCTTTTATGGTATGTAAAACTTGGTAAGAATTTTTTATTTGACATAATGGAAACTATCAAAAGTAAATTTTATGAAATTCCACCTTCAAAGGGCAGTGCGGGTATGTTTCTTATTTGTAAAATAATTTGCCTAAAGTAATGAAAAGGCTACCAAAAAAACATACCACGCAGACGAAGTCGCGGGTTCAGCTAGTCTAATATAAGAAGGATTTTTAGCTATTCTCCTTTCATAAGGGTCTGACATTTGTATATTTTTATTATTATTTGTGCAGGATTCGTGCCGACATGTTGGCGGTTCCAAATTCTACGAGATCGTAGAAGGGACGGCGTCTACAGACACATCAACACCATCCCCAACTGAAAAGCATGATCATATGAAGCCTATTGAGAGTGAAGATGAAGGTGATTGAGTTCTTTTATACTTTCAAAATTCCTTATCTAAGTAGGCTTCAATTAATTTTAAAATTTAGTATTTAAAGAGTATGCTATCGATTCTATAGAGAATAAGTCGACAAAGAGCAAGACAGTTGCTTTTTAAAATTCATTGATGTATAGACTTGTCTCTTTGCTCTAAAGACTGCATCAATTCACGAGGCTGGTTTCGACTCTTAAAATCTATTGATGGGAAATTGTTGGTGATAGAAGAAAAAGATGTTCTACAATATTATAGAATATATATCTACAAAAAAGTCCAATATACCATATGCCCAACTACTGTAATTATGCCAGTATAACTACTTTTTTACATTTTAAAAGTTAATAAAACTTTGGATAATAATCAAACCATATTATTCGTACCTCTGTAATAATGCTTCTCCTATTAATTTAAAATTATACGTTTTAAGTTAGTAAAATCAGACATTAAATTCAAAAGATATAACGAACTGAAAAATTACAATCTAAAGTAAATTGTTGCGAGCCGTATAACTGGGCCTGCGATTGGTGTAGTCCTCGTCTCAACCGATGGACTCTTAATGAATTCCAATGGGCCCGATCTTGCGCCGCTTGTATCCAGCGACCGCCAGCCACCCGTCTGATGTCATAGGTCCACCTAGTGGGGGGACTGCCGACGCTGACTTTTCCGGTGCGAGGCCGCCACTCTAGCACCATCGGACCCCAACGTCCATCGGTTCTTCGAACTATGTGCCCTGCCCATTACCACTTCAGCTTTGCAATTCGGTAGGCTACATCGGTGACTTTACCTCTTCTACGCATCTCTTCATTTCACGTAGGGAAACCCCGAGCATAGCCGTCTCCATTGTCCGCTAAGTGACTCTGAGTCTTCTTACGAGCCCCATAGTCAGCGGCCATGTCTCAGAACCATATGTAATCGCTGGCAACACGCACTGTTCGAAGACCTTAGGCTTCAGGCACTGAGGAATTATGGATGAAAAGATGTCTCGTAGTTTTTCGGACGCTGCCCATCCGAGTTGGATTCGGCGGTTGATCTCTTTTTCAAATTTGGACCTACCTAATTGGATCGTGTGCTCCAGGTAGATGTACTCGTCTACAACTTCGAGTGCTGAGTTCTCAACAGCGACCGGGTGGGGCGGAACATGCGACTGGTGAATTAGCTCATATTCCAAGGGTACCAATGATGCCCACCAATGTACCTATACTGTTTGTATCCTGTCATTGTAACCTGTCATTTATATCAAGCTAAAAATTACTGGAGCGATTTAAAAAATTATTTCATTACCTCTTTGAAAACAAGAATTTCTCAATAACTGTAGAGTATTTTTTTAAATTGTCTAATGTCGGACAATCTATGTAAATGATGTTAAGAATTTAAAATGTATTAGTTACATACATGTACGTTGTAAAGTAAAATCTATATGTTGATTAGATTGTGAATGTAAGTGGGTATCAAATAATCTGAAAGGAAGTAATTAAAATCTATGTGAAATAAACCTTTTATGTTAACGAAAATAAATCTGTAGTCTGACTTAGTAGACTTACCACTGCCACGAGACCGGTATCTACGCGTACCGTGGGTGCATTGTGTATTTTGGGATTGGATATTTTTCCTAATTATAATTCTTTCCAGTATCAGATGTGGACCAAGAATGCACGGTGTTTTGTGGCGTCAGTTACCTCGGTGCCCAGAACATCGCGGACCCTAAGTCAGAGACAGATATACAACGTATCATGAAGGAACTGAGTTCTATGCCCGAAAATCGAGATGGAATTGCCGTTTCAATATCCATTCCCGTCTGTTCCCAAGGGCTTGTCGTGTAAGTATTATGAAACTTACAACTCGTCTAGTAAAAGAATGGACCTGGTGTCGACGTCACTGCGACGCATGGGTACGGTGTGCAAAAAAAGCATTATTAAGAGTATTTAGTTATATAAAAATGCTGTGTTAATATTATCTTAGTTTCGCGGTTATCACACATTCAAATAAAATATATTTGATTCATCCCGACGTTTCGCACGCTTTACACATGTGGTCACAGGGCGGACTCAATTAATATATAAAAGAGATATCCAGATATCTATTGACTCATCACGATATCTTTGGAACCATAAGGAGTAGAGACACGAAATTTGGTAGGAATATTCCTTTTATCGAGTGAAGGTCAGCTAAGAACGCATTATATGAAATTCCACCTGCAAGGTGGGTTGCAGGGGTATTATACGTGTGTTTCTTATTTGTAAAACAATTTGCGTAAATTAATGAAAATGCTACTCAAAAAACATTCCACGCAGACGAAGTCGCGAGTTCAGCTAGTAAAATATATATGCGTTGTTTCCGTAACAGAATTTTTATTTCAACATGCTGTGTTAGTTTTGATCATTGTTAAATCTCAATCTCCGAACTCAACGGTATACACTGCGTAAGGTGCCTATTTTTAACCAAACTTCCAAAAAGGTGGAGGTTATAATCTTTGAAGATGAGATTAAAAATAAATAACACAATGACTAACTACCTAATTATTACTAATAGTAACAATTACCTAATTAACTAATTACCTAATAGTAACTACCTAATGATAACTGCCCAAAACAGTCCAATGACAAACACTTAATAAATAAATAGTTTAAAACGTAACAATTCTAACATTTCATGAATTTAAATATTTAATTTCTGTATTTTGTTGTGTGTTATAATACATTTGTAAATTTAAATTATAAACGGGGATAAGTACCTTTCAATAATAATAAAATAAATAAAAACGTATTAGTGACAAAGATGCGAACCGTACTGATGTAATAGAACGAAAATGAGGAGGTGAGCGGGGAAGTGGAAGAGGCGTGACATTCCAGCGAGGGTCATTCTTTTAGCAAACGAGTTGAATATAATTCTAAGCTTCCATTTTTAATTCAACATCTCGTAGTAAATAATAAATTACTGTCTGATTGATATCATGGTCAGTTTATTCGGCTACAGCTGAGGTCTTGGGTTCGAGTACTGGGTCGGTCGAATTCAATATTAAATCAAATCAAAATATTTTTTCAGTAGGCTCAAAAACGCTGACGATCAGGGAGGCTAATTCTTTGAATGTATTTACAAGTCAAGGTTCACTACCTCTCCCTGTGCTCTTAAATGACTATTTATATATATTGTACGCCAACTGCTAAATATTGTTCGTTTAAAAAAAATTGTATATTTATTTCTTTGTGTATGTATATGTGTTGTAAAGTTGAAAAATTAAAAAAATTTCATTGTCCATAGATTGTACCAGGCCGACACCAACAGTGTAATGACTAGGTATGCCGTGAACCGGATATCTTTCTACGCAAGAGGAGCAGCGGGATCGCCTGTGGCTTCCTGTTTTGCATTCACATGGTCCCACGGGGAGACTAAAGAGTCTGCAGTCTATCGATGCCATGTCTTCCGTTGCCATATCGCAGAAGCAGTCAATCAAGTGTCAAGTATGTATTATTCAGAATTAAATTAGATTTCTGATATCTTCAAAGTGGATATCTTTTTAGTAAAGGGCTGTTGTCATTTACATGAAATATTCAACGTATGTATTGTTTATTATATAAAGAATAAGTCTAAAATTGCTTGATATATAACTGATATTTTTTGTAAAATGTTGGAGATAAAAATGTTTACTGTGAGTTATCCTTTTGAGATAAATATATAATAATTTATATTCAGACGGCTATAGTAACCAAAATGTAGCCTACATTTTTGTCAGTGAATTAGAAAATTTAAAAGTATGTTAAGCGTTGGTAAGAAATCATTTAAATCTATGTCAGTTAATGTATATTAATGTAAAGAGGAAACACTTGTGTTTTTCTTGTATGTAAAAACTAATTGGGGGATGAATTGAGCCTTATAAATTCCTACCTCGTAAACAGATCTCAAATAACACAAATAGATAGGATTGCTGAAAAAACACGAATCGTAAATAAATATTATTCAAAACCCCAAAAGGTTACTTGCGGTGTACCACAGGGAAGTGTACTAGGGCCACTTCTCTTTCGAAATGAAAATGACTTAGCGAAGGTCACAAATTACCCGATGGTTTTATTTGCCGATGATTGTACGGTAATATACATAAATAAAACTATTGAAGGACAAGAGACCGCCATACATAGAAGTGTATCCGATATAGTTGCATGGTTAGCTGATAATAGCCTCAGCTTAAATTTTACTAAAAGTAAGGTAATAACATTTCAATATATAAGAAGTATAAAGAATTATAACCTTAATATTAGCTATTTCGATAAAACAAGTGAGGTTACAAGGGAAACTAAATTTTTAGGCTTGCAAATAGATGAATTTATTACCTGGAAATCTCACACAGACAATGTATACTCTAGCATATAGCATAGCTATGTCAGCTTTCTTTCCCACTGCGTATGCTATCCAGACAAGTTGACCAAAAATCATTATAAGTAGCATATCATGCCTAGGCAGCATCCATAATTAGGTACGGCATTATCTTTTGGGGAATCTCTAATCATATTAATAGCGTATTTGTTGCACAGAAAAAATGTATAAGAGCGATATGTGGAATTAAAAATAGCGAAAGCTGCAAGCGGTACTTTAAAAAATTAAATATTCTGACTGTGCCGTCTTTATATATATACGAATTAGCATTATTTTTAAAAAACAATGAAAACCTTTTCGAAAGGCTTAAGGGAGAACGTTGTAAAGACAGATTCCGATATCCCGATCATAAAAGTTCTTTTTTTAATAAAAGTGTTTGCGTGATGGCTATTAAAATTTGTTACCAAAAGATATAAGGAAATATGCCTCACAATTTAAAAATTGTCTAAAATTTAAAAATTCTGTCAAATCTTTTCTAATCAATAAAACTTTCTACTCCGTTGATGACTATTTAAAGGGAAATTAGCAATGAGTAATAATAAGTTACTATATTTATTCTATATTTAATAAGAGGTAATGTAATATATAAGTTCACTTTAATAAGATAATTTAATAGTAGTAATTTTAATTGAAAATTGGTTCGATATAATGTTATTATGGTTAATTGTAATAAAATTGTAATTATTGGATTAATAATGTAAAGATACCTTTCCCTAGATTTTCTAAAACCTGTAATTTCGCAAACTTAAATAAGTAGAATATGAAGACTATGTTTACCATATTCAGCGAATAATTGTTTTGATTTGATTTGAATTATGGTAACTAATAATTTCATTTACCCAGGGATATAAAAATGATAAAAATAACAGACTTTAAAACCATTTAACCGATATAACTCACATCGGTATCATTTGAAAGAAAAAAAAAATGCGAAGATTACGAGTTTGTCAATAGTCTTCGCGGATAACTTGAAATTTAGATGTATACGAATTTTCTCATATAACCACGAAATCGGAAACTAAGCGGTGTTCAGCATTATTCATATCCTTGAGGGCTTTGTAGCTTTAAATCAATCATGAACGCAGCGGTCGATTCAATGCCTATGATGATCTATTTTTACGTCAAACTGACACAGTTTTATTTCGTAGATAACGTGACACATTGTTTTATCGCGTCCTTATTCAGTATTATTTTATAAAATTCATGGTGATTTTTTTATTAGGTCAAGCAGGATATGCAGTGGTGTAATAGAATAATATCTATAATTTGTTAAAAAGCGTCTTGAAATTTTTATGGTATAGGACAAAGTTTCGTTATTATGTGATCTTATGATAAGATACTTTATCCTAATTTATTCTTCAGTACATGGCTGTTAAATTTTATGATAATAACTTTTAATTACATAATATTATACATGTTATGGGGTAAAACTACATAATATTTGATGATGATCGTAATTATAGAAACATTAGTACAATAAATGTTATAATAACAACATCCGCGCTGCTTTATAATCACTACGTAAACACCAGCAAATTGAATGTATAATTTAAAAAATGTTGATTTTGTTGTAAATATACTGGAATTTAATAAGTCTTAAGTAAACTTTGATAACCTCGCAACAATTCTAAATTGTATTTTCTAATTTTTTTGATTCTGGGAGGCTTCGGCCATGCCTAATTACTTCCATACCAACTGTGTAGAAACCACAGAAATATATTAAGACTGCATCATCACTTATAACGTGAGATCACAGTCAAGCGCTAATCTGTCACCAACAATAAAAAAAATTAAAAGTGCGTGCATACACAGTACACATATCAGAAGTTAAAGTTCTTTGGCGAAAGTCTAGTTTATATTTATACAAACCTAAAAGTTTAGATTTCCGAGAATTTAATTGTCATTAAAATATTAAAAGTATTGGAAATTAATTCAAATATTTTATTGAAATCTCAAATGATGAATTGTAAATAAAAATGCCACGAGTTTTTTGTCAATATTAGAAATTATTAATTAAATTCTGTTTTTGAATTTAAAGTTTAGAAAAGCGAATTTATGAAATATTTTTATTTTTTATATTATGACAATTAGGATATTAAATTATCAAATGACGAGTGGCAAATTAAAATGCCACATCTTCTTTGTAAATATTAAAACTACCTAACGCTATTAACGCGTTTCATTCGTAAAAATATTACCCTAAAGAAGTTTCACTTCAAAAAACATATTGAAATTGATTTTAACGTTATCTCATTCAATTACGTTAAAAAGTAATAAATCAAATACCTCCAAATTATTCAGAAAAAAAGTAACCTTGTGTCAAATACACCGGCTTATGAATCAGAATAAGGTCGTCTAACTCTTATCGAGATATTGGATTGTTTGTTTCATAAAGTGACAGAATTTTGTTTAGTGCGGACGTGTGTTTCCATTTTATGCTGCTATTTAAAATTTAAATCTGTGCAAAAAAGTGTGAATGCCTAGTGAAGTGGCCCTTTGTATTCGTTTTTTCATTTATTCGGTTGTTAAAGTTGTTTTGAATGTGTGATGGTGTAACTTTGTCGTGTATTTTCCACGTAAATTGTTTTATTTTAATACGATTGTAATGAACTAGCTATAGACACCAAGTTAATCGCTTGAATAACGGATTCTATGTCACCGTTACAGTTGAGTTGATGGTGTCATATTTTTTGTTTTATGCTAATTTAGTTGAAGAATTTTATCTATTTACTAGCAGACCCAGCAAACGTTGTTTTGCCATATAATTACTATTATCGCTATTTAAAAAAAGGGGTTGGTGATAGAAAGATGAACACATTTGTATGTATTTTTGTATGCTGTATCAGAAAAAATAAAAACGATAAAGTTTGTCAAAAAATTTAAAAACCCCTAACATTTACAGGTTTGAAAAATAGGTAGTTCGTTTCGGAGGAGTAGGGGAACGAACATTGTGCCACGAGAATTTTATATATTAGATTAAAAAATACACGTTATAATTCTAAAATAAATTTAATAGAAAAATATAAGTTGAATCGTACTTTTTAATAGAGTATTGGAAACTTATATATATTTCACTCATGTACTTTATATTATATAGGGATCTAAACTCTATTAATAACAATTTCTATGTCACTGTTAGATTGACTTAAAGGAAATTTTCTCTTGTTTCATGAAGTTATACGTAAATTCTGTCGAAATATATTCGTCTGTGGTGACCTTCTAAACATAACTTTTTTATAACTATGTAATGCTTGAATAGGCGAATCAGTTAAAGATTTACTTTAACTGTTAATTATAAAGTACTATGTCCAACTTTATATATAAATTTGGTCTTTATTGACCATGTTTTACAAATGGGGATTTACTTTTCTTATAAGTCACAGATCGACAAGTTATTTAATTGCACTTGTTGGTACTTATATAGGCATCCTGCGATTAACTTGTTTGGTTTTTATTCATTTAGAAGTATGTGTGGAAAAATTTTGACGTCGATATTTCATTGTCTTGCCAAATTTAGACTAAAATTATGTAGGGTGCTGTAATGATAAACTTAATTCCAGGTTTCATGTATGTTATAAAGTAACTTAAAGCATTGTAAATCTATGGCATATTTTTTAATATGTAATTTATAATACAGAATACGGAGAAAATTAAATTAAGTAATCAATCAATTCAAAATTGATGAATACATGCATTTCTCTGTTTTATCTTATCTAAAACATTTCGGATGAAAATGTAAGATGAAAATAGATTTGCTATCGTCGTATACGTCGTTAAAGTTTTCTTAAACTCACATGCGTTATAAGAAAATCATAAACATTAAAACTGTTTACTTTACATATTTTTCAAGATTTTAATGAAACTTTTACTAAAATTTTTGCAGAGTAACGATTTTTAGAGATCTGTAAAATTTAAAAATCAACAGTTTTATCAATTAAGATGAGCCCGAAATTTTAAATCTTTAATACATTACTTTTTTATTTGCCTAGGAATCGACTTTGTTGTAAAACATATTACTGGTTTAAATCGTATGAACAGAACACAAGGTGCTCTTATCATTTATAAATGTGACCTTTATGAGATTAAAGTTTACGCCCACATTTCTGTTTAATATTAAAATTGCCTGCCCAGTTACATATGCTGAAGAGATATATCGTTTTGCGTAATAATTAAAAACTTATATGGTGACCAGATTAAATTATTTGCATTCCTTTATATGTTTTGTCTGAGATGGTATGGTTTATCTGAGATTCTGTACTTTATACTATTTGTCTGTATGGTTCAGATGGGATAATCCTAAATAAATCTAGAGGTCATTTATTTATATTTAATCGGTTCTAAATAAAATTTAGTCAATGATGAGGCCCCGACCAATCGCTACAGCCTAATTTTTAATATAATTATGGAATTTCAATTTATCTAATTTTTATTTTACAAATTATGTGTACATACCTCAGTCTTTTTTTTACAAATTTCGCTTCCTAGGGTGTTAACATAATCAACATTAAGTAATATGAAAAACATATAAGAAAAAAAAATTGTGTGCAATGCACATGTGAAACCTTTAAGAATTTTGATTCCCAAGATAATGATAAGCGTTTATATATAACGTCGAATTGTATTGAAATGGCTAATGCCCGATTTCACCTACCTTCCCTGAAGGATGACATACTTGGGGGACCTCTTAGCTATATGAGCAATCCCCTTAACTGGCACCTAAATATACTTAGGGAACCCCTTAGCTATAGAAACAATCCTCTTCCCTGGCACCTAAGATACTTAGGAAATCTTATAGCAATAAACAATCTCCTTAAATGACCCATAAATGTACTTTAGGGACCCCTTAGCTACAGACATAAGTAACACTGTAATGCTTGTTTTCACATTTCCGCCCAGGTCAAATCAAATTACTTTATGTATATTTTAACTGTCGTTTTTTCTTTCAAATCACAAAGACGATAAAGAAGTTTTCACTTTAAAAGAATTGAGAAATCAGTGGTTTGAATTCCATTCAGTAATAAATAATATTAAAATTTTGATCAATCTGGGTTTAATACGCGGTATGATTTCAATTCCCTTTAAAGTAGTGACTATCCTTTTAATACATATAACAAATTTTACCAGATATCGTAACACGTTTATGGGTGTTTAAATTTTCTCACTGAAATATGTACTAATTTGTTATAATGTAAGGATGGCGTATTCAAATGTGCGACAATAGACTTTTATTTATATACATATGCAACTACCGACTATGTATATTGAATCAATGATGCGAGTCAACCATTTGTCTAACTCATACAATTATTCTAATAAAGCAACTGGCTTCATATCGTCACACTGATTTAATGCGTAGTATAAACTATACCTATGTTTTGTTTCCTACTAAGTTATTTATTACTTTTAAAAATGATATAAACGAAGTTTTCATTGGCCGCGGTTACAAGATTGCTTTTGATTTATGTATCAAATTATATATACTTATGTAATCGTGGTATGTACCCGTATTTATTATACTTTAATTATCCCTATACAGAAAGTGGGATCTACAAAAGCTCAACTAGGTTAAAAAGAGATAAGCTAGTTTTCTTGATAAAAACTTTCAATTGTGATGTTCAAAATTTTAGACATCAGATTTTAGAGTTTTTATCAATGAGATTAACTTCACTTTGTTCACCTTAAACTGGTTGTGATTTGTAAATTCGACTTTCTTACTAGGGACCACCGAAATATATAACAATTTTCCTTTGTCTAAGTGCTTAATGTATTTAATTCCAGGTTGTTTTGCGAAGGCTTTTGAACGTATTCCACGGTCTATGGCGTCTTCGCTGGTTGGAGACTTAAGTGGAGCTCCTTCCATGACGGGTTCCATAACAGAAGGCATGGGTCCAGCTGCGCCACCAATGCAACTTATGCACGTCCTAGAATGTACCGTTGATATTAAAGAAACCGATGCAAAGGTAAGGACATTAAAACATGTTCATCTTAAATGTCTTTGTAAACTAGCTGTTTCCCGCTGTATCACCCGCTTATGTACCGTGGGAAATCCCACTTAGGCCGTCATACAAAGTGACTCACTTTCGTAGTGTAGACCCCTCTCCTTACGCGTTTACTTTTTCAATTCTTATAAAAATTCACAATGTCCCTATATATAACTTATTAAAAAGTTTATTCGTTAATAAATTAAAAAAAATATTCAGTACAATTACAGATGACACTTTATCTAAACACCGTTTTTCATATATTAATTTAATGGTATTTGAGAAAAAAATTCAGGCCTCCTCTAATGAAATGCCTGCGTATAAGGATCAAAGGTTGTTTTCTATACAATGAGCTTAAGAAATGTATGCCAGTCCATGCGCTTACCTTGGTAAGAGGTAATTTACCTCTTTATGGTTTCTACGTGAGCCACCCATCACCCACCAATCCAGAATCAGACAAATTAGAAAATACAATTAGCTCGCCGAGAAACGAATCCATGACCTCTAGCTAGCGATGAGAGTTCTCGCACCATTACGGCAGTGAGGCCGATAAAATTTATGATTTTTTAATATTACTTGTTATTATGTCTACATATTGTTATAGTTAGGTTTCCTAGCAGCAATCATTATGGTTAAGTTGTTGTTTTCTTGCCCTTATCCCACTAGGTGGGGTCGGCACAGCATGTTTCCTTTCGCCACTTCACTCTATCCGCTGTCATTTCTACATTCACACCCTTAATACACATATCCTCTTTCACACAATTCATCCACACTTTTTTTGGTCGCCCTCTCCAGATGTGTATAAGAGAC
>JACTOM010000912.1:1624785-1739605 GCA_015832385.1 Elymnias hypermnestra
TGTGTAATAGTGTGTAAATATTTGTATGTATGTTTATTTTATTGCCCATCCAACATTTTACTTACATCTTTAAAACCCAAAGGTTGTCTGGAAGAAATCGCTATCTAGCGATAAGACCGCCTTTTGTACATTTGTTTCTATTACTTGTAAGTTTTTGTTTAATAATGTGTGTATTGTATTAATGTGCAATAAAGAGTATTAAAAAAAAAAAGATGGCACTTGATGTAAACACCGTTTTTCATTTATTAATTTAATGGTATTTGAGAAAAAAATTCAGGCGCCCTCTAATGAAATGCCTGCGTAAAAGGATCAAAGGTTGTTTTCTATACAATGAGCTTAAGAAATATATGCCAGTCCATGCGCTTACCTTGGTAAGAGGTAATTTACCTCTTATGGCTTCTACGTGAGCCACCCATCTCCCACTAATCCAGAATCAGACAAATTAGAAAATACAATTAGCTCGCCGAGAAACGAATCCATGACCTCTAGCTAGCGATGAGAGTCCTCGCACCATTACGGCAGTGAGGCCGATAAAATTTATGATTTTTTAATATTACTTGTTATTATGTCTACATATTGTTATAGTTTAGGTTTCCTAGCAGCAATAATTATTGTTAAGTAATGGTATTTATTCCCTGTATTGGTTGCGGTTTCAATAAAGTGCATTCAAACTCAAAAATTCTTTATTTCATTTGGGCCTAATATATAGTTTGTGTCGGATTCTCATGAACAATGACGAACCCGGAAATGGACGAAACTGACATTGACGGATGACAACTGGAACGCTGTAACAGCGTTTTAAATCAAAATTAAAATTGTAGAGGAAGATTTTCCCCAAAAGACCAGCTTCAAGAATGGTCTGAAGTAATTTTTTTTAATGTATAAAAACAATTATAGAGCAAAGAAGCAATTTTTTTTAGAAATTTTCTCACTTTTTTGCGTATAACTTCTTAAATTTTGGGCAAAATATTAGATGAACATATTTGTAGGCCGCATAGTTTCGTGAAAAAGGTGTTTGCAACCGTTTTTCCAAGATGGCGGCAGGGGTACAAGGGCGGCAACCCCACTGACATCAGGTTAAGTTTTGTTGACCCCCCACATATGTCCCAAAAATAAAATTGCGTCCTCTAACAAATGCAATATTAGGTCTTTAAATTGTAACATTTCAATATAACTATATATCCAATGTAACAAATTGATGATATTGAAGGACGACTTGGAATCCAATGTAACGAATCCCACAGCAATCTCAGTCGAATGTTCTTTTAGTCTTATCATCGTTTTATAATTTTTATTTCGATTGAAGCAATTAATCCCATCCTTTTTCATCGTGTTAAGTAATCCTTCAAATTAGAGTACGATATCTCAGTTAGGTTTCTTTTAATAAAAGATTTAAATTTCTTTCTATATCTTTTACTTATAACAACATTTATTCCTAGGGCACATTCAGCCACGTTCCCAAAGAACGTCTCGGTTACAAATTGCGCGGCGGTATCGACAAGCAGGTGACCATTAATGTTACGCAGGTCACCAACAATGTGCAAACAGACGCCGATGATCCTCAGGTAAGATTTTAGTTACCTTTATTTTACCTTTACAAAGTGGTATATGTCTTGACATTTTGTTTCTTGTTGGTCTCCTTTTATGTCTATGTACCCTTATTTCTATATTTGTTTCAGGCGGCCTACACCGGTGGTTTATACATAGAAAGGTGTTTTGGCATACTTCTAGCTCCTGGGCGAAGTGTCAAACATTCTGACATGCAGCTGTTAGAAATGGTATGTAATTTGCGCGTTTCTACTTAATAATAATAATACTTAATTATGTTTATCTTTCTTTTAATGCTCCAACTACTACAGAGAAAGAGAGAGAGGTAGAAAGAGTATACACTTTATTGTTCACCACAAACAATACATGAAATAGATACAATAACTTAATCATAGGGTACAAAAAGGCGGCCTTATCTCTTAATAGCAATTTCTGCCAGGCCAGGGTTAGGGAAGTTTGTGTAGTACATAAATACATACAAAAGCATATATGAATAAATATATAAATACAGATACATAAATACTTGTTGCCCATGTCCTCCGCGACTGAATTTTTTTGTGAATATTCGGTTGGTCTGAGAATAGGATGTAAACGTTGTTTTGCCTTATAATTGTAAACAAGGGTGAACATTTAGGGTTGAAGTAAATTTTGTAGGCCGAATCATAAACAAATTAAAATCGCAAATTTTGTCTCAAAAAAACGAATTTTTAGCGGTGATTTCATTTCATTTTAAATATTTACCTTCTTTGTGTATATACATAATAGTTAAATGAGGTATAGGAATGTTCAAACGATATTATAATTTAAAAAAAAACTTTTTTTTACAAATTATCTATTTGTTAACCTTTGAATCGGCTTGACCCTATAACGGGACTTTTGCAAGTACTTACTTAATTTTGTAAGGATGCCTTTTATCCTGAAGCTTCCCTAGGACCGATAAATTCCAAGGGTAAGGAACTGTGATTTGATTGAATTAGGTATTAATGAAAGTGGTACTTTATTGCAGGTAAGCGGTTCGTCAGGTGGTTCTGGATGTTCTGTATGTGCAATATGGAATGCTGGTGAATCTGCGTTAGCTGCTTTTAATGTTGCGAGCGGAGACGGGGCACCAGCCTACATGTCTTTAGCTCTCGATCTTGTTATCAGAGGCATCCGAGATCCCTTGAGGTAAGTAATAAAATACATTTCCTTTAAAGTTACGTCGACATACCAAAAAGAAAAAATACAAGGAGCTTCTTCTTAATATATTTATAGCTTTAAAAAAAATTCTAAAATGTTTACAAGATTAAAATCCCCTCTACAGTAAATATAGTGTCTGTGTCTCTATAGTGTCTGTATTTTTAAATTCTTATTATTAGTTCAGCCTATATATTTTTGGGTATGTGTACTTCTAATTTTCATTTGTTAACAAAAAAAAATTCATTGATCTTCTCATTTATGTAATACAGTTAAGTAGGAATAGATTTAATTTTATTTAATTTTGCTTGTTCTGAAAAACATCACAACACATATTTACCAGACATGCAGAATAATGTCTTCTGTATATATAGAGTCTAAATGGTTTTCTACTTATCATTTATTAACCTAGATCAACGTTTTTTTAAAGTCTTATATCACTTAGTACAAAAGGTAGTAAAATAGTTTCTTTGAAAAACTGTCTTACATAATTTGATATATAGAGGTCGTCCTTATATTTAGTAAATTGAGGTGTGTTATTTTTTAAATATTATTACACTTTCCTCGTATTACCTTTTTATAGGAATGAGACAAGCTTGAACGTAATTTTTTTACAGGCTTGTTGTAGAGACACCGGTTAAAGTATATCCACCCACTGAAAGGTTTTGGTATTATTCAAAACGACCGCTTGTACAACAGTTCTACATCAATCTGAAAGAGGTAAATTTTGTATTATAATTCTGTTTAGGTTTTCTTATTTTATAAGTGAATAAATTTCACAAACATGCAAAATCATGATAATTGCTGTTACATTAATGTTATTAATTTCACGAATACTGTGAGAATTGCTCTTACATTGAAGTTATCCATTGTGTCAGTCCGTAGATTCTCTAGGGCAGCTTCAGTATGAAGTGGCAAGCGTTGAAACTTCTGGAGAGTTGGACAGGTCGAGGTTGAATCTACCCCTCTCACTGTCAAGTCTGTTACCATCTCCGTTATCCACTGCGCCTGCGCCGCCTTCACCATCTGAGCCCGATTCAGGTACGAAATCATTTGTAATTGACATGACCTTCAATATCTAACAGTGAGTTTACGAGTTAGACACGTCTTATACTTGTTAGATGCAGACTTCTTTAAAAACAAATAATCCGTTTTAACATTGTTAAACAGTTCCACCCTGCTAAAGTTGGTTCCACTCTGACAAGTTTACTAATTTTATATAAAATCAAACATTGCTTGCTTTGGTTGAAAGTAAAGATAAATAGTACGTCCGAATAACAATAACAATCACAGGTGCTATTATTTAATTTTGTATAAGAAACTATTATTCTTGCTATCTTTGTAATATGCCTCAGAAATGCGGCACAAACCAAATAAAAGACTTTGTATTCAAACAGGATTTTACATCACAAGTGTTCTGCAGCATGCTAAAAGTTTAACTGGTTTACCACAAAATAATATCAAAATATTTTCTATTTAAGTAGACGCAATATCATCATTTGAATAGTTGCAGACTATCGATTGGAAAATATCATCTGGCGGTTCGAAAATCGAACTGAAATGGCACGAAACTTATTTATTTTAGAAATCTTTATCATTGTTTGTCATTAAGCCTGCATGTGAAGTTATTTATCTTTATTCTATAGATGGTGATGAACCGCTTTTAAGTGGAACTGGTGAAGTGTCCAAAGATTGTGGTGTTGACGTACTCGAAAACTGGGCCCAAGTATTGAGGAGGTGAGGTTTTTATATATTCTTGTTTACAAATTAAAATTTCAATTCCTATAGCTGTCTAGGATGAACCTTCTTAAATTGATTACATAAAAAAAGTTTTTTAAGAAAGTTATCACTTGTTTATCAGATTCAGACGGCTGTGTAAAATTTTTCAATTATCACCCACTATAAGTCAATTTTTTATACATTTATATGATAGGACGAGAAGTAGTAAAAATTGAAAAAAGTAATGTTTAACGTTTCATTTAGAAGTGTCAGTACTTAGTATTAGCAACTTTATATATATTTTTTTTAAATTTATGTGCAGTTGGATTGGTCCACGTCCAAAAGCCCTGAGCCAGTTAGTACGTGTGGGAGTACCTGAAGCACTACGTGGTGAAGTATGGCTTCGGCTGGCTGGTGTAGATCAGAACGATAAACTTATGGAGACTTATCGAACCCTCATAAGCAAGGTATTTAGCGACTTAATTCATGCATTCGTTATCATCCCATCCAAATGAATTATTTAATCCTTTAATAAATTATTGTGATAACACTAGTCCTTAACATTTCAGTACAGATATTTTTAGATTTTCATTTAGTTATCGAGAAGACTTCTTAAAAAAATTGTGAATGGGTGTGTTTACCATCATTTAATTGTCAATGCCCTTGAATGACCTTCACACGTAATTGTTCATAGGATTGTCCATTCGAAGCGGTAATACAACGCGATATAGCACGTACGTTCCCGGCACACGACTTCTTCCGAGAAGCAGGTGGACTTGGACAAGATTCACTACTGCGAATGGCGAGGGCCTACGCAGTCTACGATCATGAAGTTGGCTACTGTCAAGGGTTAAGCTTTTTGGCCGCGACGTTACTTTTACACGTAAGTTTAAACAAGTCGTTACTTTTAGATGTAAGTTTAGTTAAAAATGAATATGTTTAAGTCAATTTCTACGCCATATACAACGACCGTATTATATAGAAAGAACGATTCGACGGCATCAGTGGCGAAGTGTGTGAAAACGAGCTTCCTAGCAGAGGTCCTGGTTTCTATTCCAAGCAGGAGAGATTTAGGAACTTAATTTAAAGTTCACTTAGGAGCCTTAAATAAAAATTAAATAGCCCATGCCTAGTTATCGTAAAATAAAATAAAAAATTGTAAAATTTGTATTTACGAAATCATGCGTGTGCGTAAGTTCATATGTATATTTATTCAATAAACTTAGTTTTATCATGCGGGTACGTCATTATATAATATTACACTTATATACATATGTTTTGTCTATCTTTTCATAATTTAGATGCCTGAAGAGCAGGCGTTTTGTCTCTTGGTACGTCTCATGTACGGATACGGACTGCGAGAACTGTACAAAGACGGTTTCGAAGCGCTGTATATGCGGTTACATCAATTGGATAGATTGATGGAGGTAAATATCTATCTTGTTATCCCTTATATAATTGGTGACTTAATTTTTCTATATTTTTTAGTGAATTTTTCCAATATTTTAAGTTATTGTGCCATTACGGGAGGGTGCGAGTAGAAAATGAAATTTGCTTAAACGAAAGTAGAATATTAAAATCGCCTTTCTTGTGTTATAAATAATGTAACTAATTCGAAAAAGGGAAAACAAAACTATAAATTTTAATTAAAAATAACGCCGGTACTCGCGTAAATCACTTCTTGACGTGGAAACGTCTTATGAATCGATAAAACACCGGCTGTTCGCATGAAAAAGCATGATTCATTGTCACATTCTGAACTAAGCGTGCAGGTGTGAGCGCGGATCAAGCGACAGAGAGGCGCAATCTCCCTAATTCCAGTGTTCATCAAACAACAATTTTCCATCAATGTTTAGTCATGATGTTATACCATACTTTACAAATGAAACGTGTTGCGGTTTATGCTAGTTACTGCGAATTTTTTATGGGTATTAAATGAGACCGAGCTATCACGCTCGTTCAAAGGAACTAATGAGTTATATTCAACGCGTTTATTGCAACATTTGAATTCATTGTTTCAGGAGCAATTGAATGATTTGAGAGCGCATTTTCAAGAGTTAGGCGTGGAGCCACATATGTTTGCGTCGCAGTGGTTCTTAACAGTCTTCACCGCCCGGTTTCCGTTGCCATTGGTGAGTAATAATAGTGTTAGTGGCCGAATCTCTATGCGAGTAGGGGTTACTCACTTGATGGTAAATCTCTCAGCCGGCATCTGTAAAAAAGCAACATTACATTTACAACAACAAAATACTGCAACATTTATTTTATGTGCTAATTGGCCATCACTATGTCGACTACACTAATTAGATAAAGATTCTCAGTCATAAACTGTAACATAAGCCTCCCCACGTGGTTATTTTAGTGCATCAAAACTATACATGTAAAATTTTAATAAATTATTTTGATTTTTTTCCAGGTGTACCACATACTGGACGTATTCCTGCTGCAAGGTATGGACACCTTGTTCCAGGTGTCTCTGGCGTTGTTGACACGCGCCAGAAAAGACCTGCTTCAGCACGACTTTGAAGGTGTACTCAAATACTTCAGGTAACTGGTACTATTGACCTGAATATAATAGAGTTTACCTGAAATTAATCGATTCTCGAAATTAATTTCTTCTAGTAGTATTAATAAGCATACGAAACGAAAAGAAATCAATGAGTTTTGGTATCATTGATTAATATTGAAATTTATTTCAAAATCGGTCAGGCCTATTAGGAAGAGCTGAATCACGTCCCCAGGAGATATATATTACCATTTACTTGCGTCCCACATATTGATTATGTACTTGTGGCGTCCGGTAAACGGAAAAAAGTAGTATGGTAGGTACGTGTTCAGCAGAATGTAAGGATTCCAATAATGTATAAATTATATATGTATTTTTCCATACAGGGTAACATTACCAAAGAAATGTCGTGCCGAAGAGGCTCCACGTCAAATAGTGAAACTCGCGTGCAGTATTAAAGTGAAAAGATTACAGAAGTACCAACTCGAATATGAGAAATTTATCAAAGGTAAGATATAGCTGTAACTAAAAATGCTTTGTAACGAAAACTAGCAGTTGTGCTTTGTTAAAATTTGTACCAAGCTCTCTGGTTTTGAATCACGCACTTATCTCGGTTAACCAAAAACGCAAATAGATTTACGATTAATTTTGTTATTTTTATAGATATATAAATAAATAGGTCTCAATTGTTTATTGACTACACCACGTGACTCTGAAAGTGTATAGCCATAATGAAACCCTGAGAAGACACACACTACTCAGCCTAATTATTTATTATTCCTGATACTTTATGTATGTATTAAAAACTAACCTGAGTTTTTTTTTGCAGAATCTGCAGAGAAAGAGAAAATCAATGTAGAAATGGAGAAGCTGAAAGGTATTAATTCACAACTACAACAGGATAAAGAAATGCTCGAATCGCAACTAGCGCAGGTAATTGAAAAAAAGATTATTATATTATGATATTTCTGAAAATGTTTCGCCTCTTTATTTCAATGTGTTATCTCAAGTCGTATCCATCATTATTTTTGAGTCTTTTGTTACATCTATGTATTTCGTTCTCCTTAAAATGTAAATATTTTGAAGCGAAAACTTCTTTAGCATCTCTCTGATTCGAAAGTCAATGTAAGGAAAAAGCGAAATACAGTGTTTCTTATATTCGTGGTCCTCTTTGTGCTCTGCTTCGCATCTCCTCCACTAATGTTTACTAAGGCATAGTATAAGTTGAAATGAAATCATTAATAAATAAAACCTATAATTATCCTCTTGCTGAAATTTTACATTCGTCTCATTATCTTGAAGCCAAAATTTTTAAAGGCTTCAATTTTACCATGTGGGAATTGCATAAAAGATATTGTTTATATAGCGTGATGTATGTAATATTTTTTTTTAGGTTCGCAGTAATTACGAGGAGGCCCAAAAGGAATCAGTTCATTATGGGGCAGTCGCGCGGGACTATAGAGAAATATGTGCCCGGTTGGATAAGCAATTACATCAAGTACAGGTATTTAACAGTTCCTATTTTATTTTTCAATTGAAACTTTTTTCTAAAAAACTGATATGAAAATATTTTTACAGGATTGCGTTAAGAGTTGTATGAGTTGCAATTTAAAATTGGCAGCGAAGGACAATAAAGAAAGTAAGTGAACGTTAAATTCTGTATTTTCTTTCAAAACTATTAATATATTTTAAAAAAATAATTATATCTTTCTATTGAATTAATTTTGATAACTTGTCTGATATATATACTCCTAGGAGATAAATGAGTACTTAAATTAACAACTTTATTTTCGTTATGAAGATTTTAGGCGACGTTGTAGCAGCAAAATTATTGTTAACATAGAACACTGCTTTAGAAGAATAATCATAATCGAACATCTTCAATATTTCGATTATGGTGTTTATTTTCTTATGTCAAAAAGTCATAATTAAATCGACAAAAATCTCACTGTGTCATCAATAATGTCATTGATGATACAGCGAGTTTTTTTTCAAGCGCCATAGCATTTGGAATGGCTTCCATATAAAATTATTTTTCTTTTCCTAAAGCAACACGATTGCATTGGCAGTCATCTGCAACAGATTTCATTAAAGTCGATACAGAAGAACATTAGTAGATTTATGACGGCTTATTTTTTATAGCCTTTTTTTTTATTTGTTTATAGCAGTGGAACCAAAAGGCGAAGATAATGAGAACTCCAGCGACACAGAAGCGCGGTTAAAACAACGAGTTCGTGATCTCGAGTTAGAATTAGCGCAAGTTAAGTTAGCACACGTACAGGCACTATGCAGTAATCAGGTCAGTCCATTATTTAGATAATAAAGCTGGAACTCGCTTAACGTTTGTTGACTTGTAAAGAAAACTCGGAGTTCTTCAATCATTTATTGTTTGTTTGGACACGAGTTTATTTTTTAGGAATTCCGTCACTTTGCTTTTAATTGTATTACTACATACATTTTTAATTATTTTTAATACATACATACATACATTCATATTCCCATAGGGGTAGGCAGAAACCACGTCCTTCCACTTGCCACGATCCTTGCATATCTCGTTCACTTCTTTCATTCTCATTACTCTTTTCATACAAGTTCATCGTTTTAGAGTGCTCTTGACCTGGCCCTTATTTAAAATGTCCTGGATTTGGTGCAGGACCGTTCGCCGTGGTCTTATCCTTCCAATTTTCGCATTCACTCTTTAATTCATAAATTCTTTTAGTCAGTCTCCTTTCATTCATTCTCTCTACGTGCCCAAACCATCTAAGCATAATTTTAAACACTACATCTTCTTTTATACCGCAACGTTGCATTGTATCTTTGCTTCTATTTAAGCTCCTATGGTTTGATGAATTCCTTTTAATTTCCGTGTTTTGTCTGAATTTTTCAAGTTATGACACTTATGTCGTTTAAATCATCTAATATACTTTTATGTTTAGTTGTATATTTACGTTTAAAATGTTGACTGTGTTCGATACAGTTACGTGTGTCTATTTGTCTTTTTAGAGTGTCTGCAATGTCACTCATTGTACGATCTTTCTTAGGAGTTGAGTCATCAACTTAACGCTGCATTGAACGAGATGCAAGCGGCAATGAACCAGAAGCAGTCGGTAACGCCGTGGCTTGTCAGGACACTTGGTAAGAGATATTTTCACGCTAAATACACTAGAATGCATTCTTATTATAGTAGCTCTGTTCACTTGCGACTGTGCCGCTTCTATTTCATCACCTCTATATAAAATATGAACTATAATATAACATATTAACTTTGGAATGCAAAAAATATTTGTATAAATCATAGAACAATTTTTATTCGCATCTAACATACGACTAAATGCCGTACCATTCTCAACCATTCTTTCTCGCCTAAAAGCATCATTTATTGTCAGCATCAATATGTATTAATTTTTGTGATTTTCTTTGAAGTTGATAAAGTAACATACATTTGTTTAAATTGTGTTTAACTTTGTGGCGAAGATTTTACATTTTTGAACCACGAAGAAACAATTAAGGACCTAATACTATTCCTTGCGGTAAACCGAGTCAGTTCATCTACCGTCAATTTGTATAACTTATGCGTTTTTATGAGTGCACGTGTCTGTTTACCCATATCATAGTTGAAGCAAATTTGAAAACTTTAATAGGTTAAGCTAAAATAGAGAGTCAATAGTGGTCTACATAATCGAATGGTTTAGTTACATCAATGAATATTGCAGTTCCAATTTGTTACTTATTAATATGTTCTAGCTAACGTCGGTAAAAGTTTAAGAGCTTAGTCTATTTATTGCGCTTAAAACCGTAATAATTTTATGTCAATATTTAATATTTCTTCAGAAAATTAAAATCTGATTAGCAATTGTTTTGTTATTAATACTGCTTTTCTTCTTGTAGGTCGTCAAACATAGTATAGTAAGATGCAAGTATGCTATTATTTCCCTCCTAAGCTTACCTACCTGCTATACTTTGTTCGGAAAACAAAAGACATATGTGTTGTCGTTTGTTTTTATTTTATATTCCGGATAAAGTATAGCAATTAAAAATCTAACCTTCACTGTTTTCCTTATCATTAACAGTTCTTTTTGTAGTAACATAAATAGTTTCATTATTTGTTATCGTGGATCAATGGTTCATTTTTTGTTGTCCTAAATTTGGTGTTTATCTAACTTGCTACATAGTTAGTAGGTAATTTGGAATGACATCTAAATATTTCATAAAATACTTTTAAGGTAACTTTATTATTTGTGTGTTTGTAAATTTTAATTTAGTGTTTTGCATGCTTATCTTTATTTTGGAGTTTAAATCAGCTTTTAGTAAATTTCTTAGTTCATTCTCAGTTTGGTATAATTTCCTTTCCTTAACTATTGTAAGGATGAATTGTAAATATGTATTTTTTCAAATAATACGTAAATACAAGATTATATAATGGTTCACGGTCGCATAGAGAAGCATCAAAATCGATATAGTATTTATAATCTAAATATTTCGTAAAGAGTCGAATCAACTGTTTAGGAGATTATCTTTGTTATATCTAATATCTACGGTATATTGGTGTTTATACAATTTACATTCAAAATTAACCTATTTCGATGGTCTTTGCTTACAAATCGGTTTATCAGGCTACGTCTCAGTGTCAATTAAAACATAAATAATTTATCTTTAAAACACTTTCTTACAAAATTAGGAATTTAATACACTTGGAGATTTATAAGTAGAGGCCATCGATTTCATAATATTTATATTTATTAGTAGATTTTTATTTGGTGGAAGTGATTATTTTGAATGTCTATGGCTTGATTCATATATGTTTTTACATTTAAAAGGTTCCATTATGGAGGCGGCGCAAAACCGGCCATCATTTCAAACTTATCTTCCGAATTTAAATCAAGAGCAACAATCGCCATCGCTTCCTAGGCAAGGTTCTTTTTCGAATACACAGGGACAGAGTCAAACGCATCTCGACAGACGCGTATCAGAACCATACAGTCCAGACGTTGTGAGGAGGAAGAAAGATCTCAATGCGAAAAGGCACTCGATGCTCGTAGAATCCAACATAAGCAAAGAGGTTAAAGACCTTAATCGACGAAGCCATGAAGTCATAGTAAAAAACTTGTCTATGGGTTGACAGCAGCGTTCCAATTTTAAATATTGGTCGATTTGATTTGAGCGTCCTTCGATTTTATTCTTTAATTTATCTCCTTAAAGAGAATATAAAAAGGTTTAGGCCGTACAGCCTCCATTCGATTATAATTTGAATGCGTTTTTATGTTCTCAAATTGATGTTATTATCTATGGTTGATAGAAATATTATTATGCATGGAGTCCTATGGAGTTTGTAAGTGAGATGTTAGGTTTTACGTGCACATAATTATCACTAGTCAGTACGATATTTAATCGGAGCTATATGTTATGGTAATTTTCGCGAAAGAGGAATGCTTGCAATTATATATATTTAGTAATGTCAAATGTGAAAGGTACTTTCAGATATCTGTGGCATTTAAATTATTGATTACAGTATGTTGATTTTAATAGTTGTTTTTTTTTTATTGATTTTATAAATGATATTAATAAATCCACTTTATATTAACTCTCTTACTCATGTTTAAACTACTCCGGTTTATATTTTTTTATAGTTAGGAAGAAAATACTCTTTCATTTTTAATTTTACTAGCATCTAAAGGATCAAAGGACTTTATTATTTTTTCATTCACTTTATTATTTAATAAACCTCAAATACGCAATAATAGTTTTGGTGTCCATGGTTTTCCATATATTGCTTTTGGTCAAAAAATGTTACACGTGGAGTTTTGTATCTTTTTGTGCCTAGTTTTTAGTTACGGTTAGTCAAATTGTAAAATATTTATCTATTCATTAAATTGTGATCTAAAAGGTTTGAAACACAATATGTTGACAAATCAATGTCACAATGAGTCTCAGAAAAAAATAAAAAATGCAAAATCAAGTATTTCAAAAAGCTTGCAAGATGGCGTTTTGACATATTCACAAATTCGCCATTATTAGTCTTTCCGCCTCAATTTTATAGAAAAAAGTTATCCATATTAAATAATACTCTGAAAACTTTATATTTATTTATATATGTACTAAACAATATTAAAAAATTATATTTACTATATACTCTTGGACTAGTCTTCTTTAAAACCGTCTCACTGTCTGTTTTATATATATATTGTTTAATTATATATTTCATCATAGTAGCGCTCTTCGCGCATGTTTTGTATGTTTATTTACATACACTTGTAACCATTATTTATTTTTAAATTCGTAGTTATTTCAAATATAAATTAATTGATTGTATTTATAGGCAAAAGTAAATTATACTAATTAGGAGTAAATTATTTATTTTTTATATATAATGCAATGCAATATTTAGACCATATCAGGTTAACACAGATTTATTAAGAAAGCGTAGTAATGAATATAGCAAATAAAAAATAAGTATAAATTATAATATCTGTATACTAAATTGCCTTGCGCTTATTTTAAAGTCATATATTTAGTATTACTATTATTCGCTGCAAAAATACTAAATTTACTGTATACCAGATGAGTCGCCAACAGATTTTATATACATTTTCTTATGTCAAAAGATTACATTAGAAAAATAATATGTAATCGTTAAGATTTTTGTTTTAAATCAATAAATGTGTTGTAAGTACTCTTTTCCCTAAAGTTAGCGTGTAAAGAACGGATTCCAAAGCTTGACAAAAATTATAAAAAACTTAAATGCATGTAAAAATACAGATAAAACTTCTGATTTTCCAAGTTCTTTTAATTATACTTATTATAAAAACATAATTTCCAATAATTGGTACTATCCATTATTTAGACAATTACTTTCTTATGCTTAAGTAAATTATATCATTTAAAGACAATAAATAGGCTAAATAAATATCCAGCATTATAATATGCAAAAGTATTACATATTATGCAAATAATTTAATCGGTTCCAAACATTTTTTCTTCAGAATCTATAAAGAAAAAATATGATACACTCTATGGAAATTAGCCTCCATTAATGATATCCAAATGAATGTACATCACTAGTATCAAAACTTAATATAAAAGCTTTATCTTAAAAAAAATTCTCACTTTAAATGACATCAAATTATCCTTAATTCCTGTATGACAAAAAAGTATTATATTTATTAAGAACTCTATATAATTTAAATTGAAATCTCATTTAGAGTTCTTATGAAATTTACTTGCCTTATATTTAATTATTAATACTTAATATTTCCTCTTTGAAACACTGTAGTTATATTTAAATATACTTATTAACAGAGAATGGTTCCGAATGACTTTGAAAAGTGGTGGGCAAGATCCAAATGTCTCATCATGTAACCATCCCCATATATCAGAAAAAAAGCTACTAATTAAATGAGTGACATTTGAATGTTATGTTTTAAACATACTCAACATATTTATTATATACAGTTACTAAATAAAGCCGGTTCTTTGAACCGCGTAAATCATGATGTATATTCTGAAATCTGAATCGAATTGCCAATCTAAACCTATCTCGAATCCTCTTGAACTTATATACAAATTTAAATAAAAAATCGGGGCACTCGTTTCGAAGAAATTAAGTACTATACGAACGGAGAAACTATATTTATAAATTGAACACAGTAATTCTCAAGGTGGTCCAGGTAGCCCCCCCCCAGCAGCTCACGAGAGACAAGATGGGGGGGAGACTCGATGAAGGGGTTGGCTTGACAAAGATATGGGGGTGCATAATTAGTAAGTGGGGGTTTATGTTTTCAAAGCATATTTCAGTAGCTATGTAAAATAGAAAAATAAATGATTTTAACTTTATTTTATATTATATTACTAACTGTATTTAAATATGAAACAATAGTTAACTTTGCGCGTATGAAAGTTGAAACTGAAGTTAAAGTAAGCACTAATGCTTGTGACAATATATTGTTGATATTAAAATTTATAAGTTAAATTTATCTATATAGTAAATATACTTATTTTATTCATAACACCATTAGTACTATACTTAACTTTATTTAACCCTTTCGCTACAGCTGGAGTACGTCAGAACAAAGTTGTACCCATTGGATGTTTAGAACAAAAGTCACTATGAAAATGATCAAAAATACTAATTACACAAAAATGTGTAATATGATTGTAGATATGTAGCATGTTTAAACGAGCTGTGTTTTATTTTGTTCTGTAACTTCAATAATATATAGATTTTTTTTATTAATTTATAAATATTATTACACGGTATTATATATTGACGGTATCCCCGGTCGGGCGAATTTAGAAAATTTATATTTTCTAATTTGTCTGGACAGGTGGAAGGCTTCGGCCATAGCTAGTCACCACCCTACTTGCAAATTCGTGCCATCTAACAAATAGATTTGTTTTCAGGTACGATGCTGTGTAGAAATCATATGAGGTATATCGCCTCTTGCCAGATTAGCGCGTTTTCTTCTTATTATCATTTACAATCAGTTGAGATCACAGTCAAGCGCTAAATTGTCTGCAATAAAAAAGAACAATACATAAATCATATAAATTTGCAAAATTTTAATAAAAATAAACGTGTGCGTCTCGGGATGCAAGACAGAATTGATAATGAAACTTAAATCTAATGTAAGTTGAACTATTTAATTGATAAATGCTTAGGCTAATATTTAAATTATATGTATATTTATATGATATTATAAGGAAAGGTTATGCATTAATAAAATCTTTTATTGATTAAGTTTTAGTTTATATACTCCCTGTCAATGATATATGTCTATAGCACACTAAACACTGAATAGAGTGAGGCGTAGCGTCTGTCTGAAATACAGCTAGCGCTGTTGCGAGAGAGGTCTGCTTAGTGCTGCCGTATTCGCGGGAGAAAGAGAACCCAGATACTTAAGATATATTACACACGTTATTATGTAATGTCTGTGGTAACACCGATTGTTGACTATGTTAATTTGGAAGACAATATTACGCCAACCGCATGGAACGTACATCTTTGATAAGACACATTAATACGCCAACCGTAGGGAAGAAACGTTTTTTGTTGGGACATAATATCACGTCGCCCACGCAGAGAGCGACATTTAAGAAATGGCGCCGCAGCGAAAGGGTTACATATATATAAGCCGCTAGTCTCTATCCAGCCATTGTAAACATTATTAGGATCATGTATGCAATAATTTGCTTTTAGTTATTTTGTAGAGGAAATTATATTCTATAAATAATGCATTGATTGCTTTATATATAACGCAAGGTCACCGTGATTGTGATGCAAAATTAAAGAGTGAGCTGTATTCGCTGAGGTGTTGTTTTAGTATTAACATTTATGGAAATAAAAGTTTTACAAAGTATTGTGTTTCATTATATCTACCTATTGTTTATATTAACATTATTTTTTTAACAAGAAATATGTTTTGTAACAATGTCATCTATTGTTGTTATCAATATCAGTTTAATGCCATCTATTATAGAATAGCTAAGTATTGATATTGTCAATAGATGTCTCTGGTGTGTATATGGTTGAGTTTTTACAAAGTGTAAAAGCAAAGCCATTCTCGTCTCGATACAATTGTTTATTCCTTCTTTATCAGATTTTCCTTAGTAACAGTATTACAGCCATTCAATCTTCCATACGAAGTCGTAATTCAAACATAAATCACTTTCTTCTAATTTTCAATACGGTACATAACACATTTTGCTCAGGCATTCTCAATAACAAAAGAGGTGAAATGTGAAAATAAACCCTATTTTTACTATACAAAACTATTTCAATCGTGATTCAAATCTGCTCTTCTGTCCGAGCCGGTCTATGTAAACGGACCCTAAAGGTGTTCTGTATCTCGTTCGTTCACACACTTCATACACTTATTTCTTAAAAAGTACATGCACACGTTCCTTAATTAAAATTAAATAAAAAGTAATTGTATTTTAGCTATAATCTTGCCGCTGTCAAAGCGTCGAGATGCGTAGAAGGTTGGCCACTGAAAATCAGCATTAGGATTATCATATTAATCCCATGTTAGTCTGAGGGGTAACCTTTTCTAAATCACACCGCTAAACAAGTTTATACTTAAGCAAAAATTGTACATTATTCACGGTGTGAAACGAATAAATGTTTTTTCTTTGTTTCTTTCAAAAAATGCCTTAAAAAGAGATGAAAGTTACATACCAAATCGCGGTCTCCATTAATCCTATATAATTTTCCGTCATAAAGACCAAATAAACTTATAATAAAAACTAAACCTACTTATCTATTCTTTGAATAAAGTCATAGGCAACCAAAATGATAGCGGGACTTTTGCCCGACTCTGTATATTTTTTTCTATAACAAACTCCCGATAAGCTTTCTATAGATGTCATGTAACTTTTATTTGAAGAATTACCGAAACTATAGAAAAGCTTCGGATTAAATGAATCTTAATAAAATAAAATGCGAAAACTTTAAATATCCGAGACTAAGAGGGAGGGAACAAGGCAGATATGTTAGGAATTTTAATTGTAATTTCGACACTTAAAAAGTTAAATTTTGTTCTTGAAATAACAATTTTTAAAAACAGTTTATTAAATGAATATGACGAATTAGCATAAACACGCTGCACATCTTCGTGACGCTAATCACGCGTTTCATCCGTAAAATTTTTACCCTTATGCGGTAAAATAGGTTACATACATACATAGCATCACGCCTCATTCCCATAGAGGTAGGCAGAGACCACATCCTTCCACTGGCCACGATCCTTGCATATCTCCTTCGCTTCTTTCATTCCCATAAAACCTTTCATACAAGTTCCTCGTTTTAGAGTACTCTTGACCTGCCCCTTATTTAAAATATCCTGGATTTGGTCCAGGAATGTTCGCCTAGGTCTTCCCCTTCCAACTTTCGCATTCACTCTTGAGTCATAAATCCTTTTTGTCTGTTTCCTTTCATTCGTTCTCTCTACATGCCCATAACATCTAAGCATACCTTTCTCAATTTTAGTCACTATACCTTCTTTTATACCACAACGTTCTCTTATCACACTATTTCTTACTTTCTTATTCAGTTTTAATTCACTAATACTTCTCAACGCTCTCATTTCTACCGCATTTATTTTACTTATGTGATTCTTCTGCCATACCCAACTTTCACTACCATACATAAGTGTTGGTACCAACATTCCTCCAGTAAATAAGTTTCACTTCAATAATGTAATCTGAATATGTTATGTTGTTGTTGTTTTCTTGCCCTTATCCAACTAGGTGGGGTCGGCACAGCATGTTTCCTTTCGCCACTTCACTCTATCCGCTGTCATTTCTACATTCACACCCTTAATACACATATCCTCTTCCACACAATTCATCCACACTTTTTTTGGTCGCCCTCTCCCGGCCCTGCCGAGATGTGTATAAGAGACNTATAAAAAACTTAAATGCATGGAAAGATACAGATAAAACTTCTGATTTTCCAAGTTCTTTTAATTATACTTATTATAAAAAACATAATTTCCAATAATTGCAACTATCCATTATTTAGACAATTACTTTCTTATGCTTAAGTAAATTATATCATTTAAAGACAATAAATAGGCTAAATAAATATCCAGCATTATAATATGCAAAAGTATTACATATTATGCAAATAATTTAATCGGTTCCAAACATTTTTTCTTCAGAATCTATAAAGAAAAAATATGATACACTCTATGGAAATTAGCCTCCATTAATGATATCCAAATGAATGTACATCACTAGTATCAAAACTTAATATAAAAGCTTTATCTTAAAAAAAATTCTCACTTTAAATGACATCAAATTATCCTTAATTCCTGTATGACAAAAAAGTATTATATTTATTAAGAACTCTATATAATTTAAATTGAAATCTCATTTAGAGTTCTTATGAAATTTACTTGCCTTATATTTAATTATTAATACTTAATATTTCCTCTTTGAAACACTGTAGTTATATTTAAATATACTTATTAACAGAGAATGGTTCCGAATGACTTTGAAAAGTGGTGGGCAAGATCCAAATGTCTCATCATGTAACCATCCCCATATATCAGAAAAAAAGCTACTAATTAAATGAGTGACATTTGAATGTTATGTTTTAAACATACTCAACATATTTATTATATACAGTTACTAAATAAAGCCGGTTCTTTCAACCGCGTAAATCATGATGTATATTCTGAAATCTGAATCGAATTGCCAATCTAAACCTATCTCGAATCCTCTTGAACTTATATACAAATTTAAATAAAAAATCGGGGCACTCGTTTCGAAGAAATTAAGTACTATACGAACGGAGAAACTATATTTATAAATTGAACACAGTAATTCTCAAGGTGGTCCAGGTAGCCCCCCCCCAGCAGCTCACGAGAGACAAGATGGGGGGGAGACTCGATGAAGGGGTTGGCTTGACAAAGATATGGGGGTGCATAATTAGTAAGTGGGGGTTTATGTTTTCAAAGCATATTTCAGTAGCTATGTAAAATAGAAAAATAAATGATTTTAACTTTATTTTATATTATATTACTAACTGTATTTAAATATGAAACAATAGTTAACTTTGCGCGTATGAAAGTTGAAACTGAAGTTAAACTAAGCACTAATGCTTGTGACAATATATTGTTGATATTAAAATTTATAAGTTAAATTTATCTATATAGTAAATATACTTATTTTATTCATAACACCATTAGTACTATACTTAACTTTATTTAACCCTTTCGCTACAGCTGGAGTATTATTACGTCAGAACAAAGTTGTATCCATTGGATGTTTAGAACAAAAGTCACTGTGAAAATGGTCAAAAATACTTATTACACAAAAATGTGTGATATGATTGTAGATATGTAGCATGTTTAAACGAGCTGTGTTTTAGTTTGTTCTGTAACTTCAATAATATATAGATTTTTTTTATTAATTTATAAATATTATTACACCTACAATTTTGGAAAATTTTGACGGCCTCCCCTTTGACGGTATCCCCGGTCGGGCGAATTTAGAAAATTTATATTTTCTAATTTGTCTTGAGTCTGGACAGGTGGAAGGCTTCGGCCGTGGCTAGTCACCACCCTACTTGCAAAGTCGTGCCATCTAACAAAGAGATTTGTTTTCCGGTACAATGCTGTGTAGAAATCATATGAGGTATATCGCCTCTTGCCAGATTAGCGCGTTTTCTTCTTATTATTATTATTTACCATCAGGTGAGATCACAGTCAAGCGCTAAATAGTCAGCAATAAAAAAGAACAATACATAAATCAAAAA
Source organism: Elymnias hypermnestra (assembly GCA_015832385.1). Classification (NCBI taxonomy): domain Eukaryota; kingdom Metazoa; phylum Arthropoda; class Insecta; order Lepidoptera; family Nymphalidae; genus Elymnias; species Elymnias hypermnestra. The sequence goes on from JACTOM010000912.1 coordinate 1,644,990, forward strand.
TTTGGAAAATTTTAATAAAAATAAACGGATGCGTCTCGGGATGCCAGACAGAAGTGATAACTTAATAATGTAAGTTGAACTATTTAATAACTTGATAAATGCTTAGGCTAATATTTATTTGATAATATAAGGAAAGGTTAATCATTAATAAAATCTTTCATTACGTTTTAGTTTATATACTCCCTGTCAACGGTATATGTCTATAGCACACTAAACAATGAGTAGAGTGAGGGGTAGCGTCTGTCTGAAATACTACTAGCGCTGTTGCGAGAGAGGTCTGCTTAGTTATGCCTTATTCGTGGGAGAAAGAGAACCCAGACACTTAATATATATTACACATTATTATGTAATGTCTGTGGTAACTCCGATTGTATACTAAATTAATTTGGAAGACAATATTACGCCAACCGCAGGGAACGTACATCTTTGTTAAGACACATTAATACGCCAACCGTAGGGAAGAAAGGTTTTTTGTTGGGACGTAATATCACGTCGCCCACACAGAGAGCGACATTTAAGAAATGGCGCCGCAGCGAAAGGGTTAAATATATACAAGCCGCTAGTCTCTATCCAGCCATTGTAAACATTACTAGGATCATATATGCAATAATTTGCTTTTAGTTATTTTGTAGAGGAAATTATATTCTATAAATAATGCATTGATTGCTTTATATATAACGCAAGGTCACCGTGATTGTGATGCAAAATTAAAGAGTGAGCTGTATTCGCTGAGGTGTTGTTTTAGTATTAACATTTATGGAAATAAAAGTTTTACAAAGTATTGGGTTTCATTATATCTACCTATTGTTTATATTAACATAATTTTTTTTAACAAGAAATATGTTCTATAACAATGTCACTATTGTTGTTGTCAGTACAAGTTTAATGCCATCTATTATAGAATAGCTAAGTATTAATATTGTCAATAGATGTCTCTGGTGTGAATATGGTTGAGTTTTAACAAAGTTATTGGCGGTTGTCAAAGAATTTCGACGTAATTTACATAAACAGGTGAGGCAAAAGCCTTGCTGTCATTTTCATCGCCTATAATGTTCAAAGAAAAGATTATTTGGTGTTGCCGTTTAATGAAACATTGCATCCACTAAAAACAACTGTCGTCGTCGTACTCTCAACTGATGGACCTCCACTGCTGGATAAAAGTCTCTGTTAATGAATCGTAATAGGCCCGATCTTACGCCGCTTGTATCCAGCGGCTGCCAGCGACCCGCTTGATATCATCGGTCTACCTGGTGGGGGGTCTGCTGACGCTGCGTTTTCCGGTGCGAGGCCGCCACTCTTAACACCTTCGGGCCCCAGCGTTCATCGGTAATGCGAACTATGTGCCCTGCCTATTGCCACTTCAGCTTTGCAATTCGGTAGGCTACGTCGGTGACTTCAGTTCTACGGATCTCCAAGTTTCTGATTTGATTATGTATGGTGTGGTATTAATTCTGGAAGCATCATAGGTCTCTATTTTTTTTTTAATGACCAAGGTGTTACAGTTACTACCAAACGGTACGAAGACATGATTCGTAATTTCCTTGAAGATTTAACATGGCCAGCCAGATCTCCGGAAATCAATAATTTATTTTTTAAAATCAATAATTTATGTGACTAAGCCCCAAAAGTTTCGATTTAAACATTATCGGTCACGAAATTGAAGAAATTCAGCCTGTCATGAAAAGGATATAAAAATTATTGCTTCCGATATTGTTACAATATACCTTCACGAGCTCATGTTACAGCCCATATATACCTAGCGCGGGATGGTTAAAAATGGAGTACCGTCGGCAGTTACACTGCAAATTTATTATTTTGGATAATTAACTTCAAGCTTCCTCAATGTTTATATCATAAATTGTCCTGGGTTTGTGATGGTAATACGACACAATACCCGTTCAACTTTATACGCCTTAAGAACCCATGCCCATAGGTCTGCGTCTTTTAGAGGCAGTTTTAACCCTTAATTCGACAGTTTTTTGTAGCAAAAACCTAACAAACATATCTGATCTGAGAGACAATGCAAATTTAGAGAAGGAACGGAGGGCGTTGTCTGTTATGGCGAATATGATCTTTCGCAGGTTTGCTCGTTGTACACTACTATTGAAAATCTCGCGTTTAGAATGCTGTTGGGACTACCCAGATCCTATAGCGCTTCGGGGATGTTTGGCGATGCGTGTAGACTGCTTTTACACATCCATGGGTAAAAGGTATACTGTTGTGTAGGGTACAGACTAGCCCCAATGGCACTCTAAGGGCGTTTGGTAATAGGTTCGATTGTCAGTACCTGAACCATTGTAACATGATTCATGGACTGATGAATCGAGCAGGTATAGGTTAGTTTAGTTTAAATAATTTTTATACTGTGTTTCTTATTAACATTTAGATTTAAGTTTTTGTTTGTAATTCACTAACACTTTATGACCAATGGTCGAAACAAATTATTATTATTATATGCCTTCGGCGTCGACGCCATTTTCGACGTAAACTGACATTTTAAATGTTGCCATTACCCAAAATATTTTTTCTATTAAATCTTTTATATGTTAACAACACACTAAAATTACGTATTTTTCTCTAGTTCGATACAGTTTTTTTAATTAGATGTTAGTGCTACTAAAGCTGGAACAATCTCCCGCCTCCGTTGCGTCTTTTGCAGTTAAGCTCAAATTTTTAATTTATATATAAGTTTTATTTAATGAATATTCGAAAACAAATATAAATAATAGTCTTATAAGTATAGCCATTAAAATTTTTCGTACAATGAATACTTCAGTTATGTGGCTTTCAAGCGATTGGTCCAGAGTAAACCAGCCGGTCTATGTGAACGGACCCTAAAGGTGTTCTGTATCTCGTTCGTTCACACACTTCATACACTTATTTCTTAGATAGTACATGCACCCGTTCCTTAATTAAAATTAAATAAAAAGTAATTGCATTTTAGCTCTAATTTTGCTGCTGTCAAAGCGTCGAGATGCGTAAAAGAAAATATAGTCATAAAAATATTAAAAGTGTCGAAAATTCATACAAATAAGTTTATTGAAATCTCGCATGACGAACTGGAAATAAAAATGCCATGTGGTTTTTTGTCAATATTAGAAATTAATAGTTAAATATTTTTCTTGAATATAAATTTTTAAAAATAGTTTATTAAATGATCTTCAAACGAATTAGCATAAAAAACGCTGCACTTCTTCGTGACGCTAATCATACGTTTCATCCGTAAAAAATTTACCCTCATGCGGTTAAATAAGTAACATACATACATAGCATCACGCCTCATTCCCATAGGGTTAGGCAGAGACCACGTCCTTCCAGTTGCCACGATCCTTGCATATCTCCTTCGCTTCTTTCATTCTCATTAAACATTTCATACAATTTAGTCGGTTAAGAGTACTCTTGACCTGGCCCTTATTAAAAATATCCTAGATTTGGTCCAGGAACGTCGGCCTTGGTCTTCCCCTTCCAACTTTCGCATTCACTCTTGAGTCATAAATCCTTTTTGCCATTCATTCTCTCTATGTGCCCAAACCATCTAAGCATACCTTTCTCAATTTTAGTCACTACATCTTCTTTTATACCACAACGTTCTCTTATCACACTATTTCTTACTTTCTCATTCAGTTTCAATCCACTCATACTTCTCAACGCCCTCCTTTCTACCGCATTTTCAGTACCATACATAAGTGTTGGTTCCAACACTCCTGCATGCACTGCTAGTAAATAAGTTTCATTTCAATAATGTAATCTGAATATGTTATATTCTTTTATATCATAATCAGTCGTACATTGGAAATTATATCTGGAGAAGCCTATATTTAATAATTTCAACGTGATATAAAGGTTTATTTGAATATGTTCCTTATAATAATCAGAAAGTCATGTTTTAGTAGCAATATTTATTTTACTATCAAAAAAATCATGTATCTTTTCGGATTTTAGAAGAAAATTACGATATAAATTGCTAAACAAAATAATATATATTCTACTCGTTAGTTGTTATTTATTTCATAATATTTAAATTCATGACTTATCGACATAAGTATATAATCATGAAAGCGTGATTAAATAAGGCATATCGTAATACATGCTATATCGAGCGCATCAATAACAATTTTTTTGTGTAAACATACATATAACAATTTTTTTTAATATCATAATTCTATTTTGCTTTTATAGGCCATAAAGGTAATTGATTGCTACCGCAGATATATTTGCGATGTTACTATAATAATATCAACAAAAGTTCTCCCACGCGTCGGCGCACGATAGCCAGCGTGGCGTGACGCAAAACCGCTGTAAATATATTCGGGATGTTAAATATTGCTACATTTTAATACACGGTTGACGGGTTAATACCAAAATGCGATCACACCTGATGAGCAATGATATGTGTTAGACATACACAAAATAGTTTCCGTTTCGGTGAGATATTGAAGACAATCGTACAATCTCTTTCGTGCTTTCTCCAACTCACGTGACACTGGCGAAACATCCAACCAAATGTCACACTTCACGTAGGGTCAAAAACACTATTAAATCGTCAGTAATTAATCCCAAAAATTGGTCACAAATCTACCACCGCTTCGGAAAATTATTTCCGCTGAGAAGAAACCGTCAAGAGACTCAGCGGTTACTCTTTTAAATATAGTTTTTGTATGTTACAATTTGCAATTATAATCAAGTCCAAAGATCTTTGTCACTTACATAATCTTTAACATTATAATATGCTTTTTGTAACAAGACGTTTTTAACATATCTCTTAAAATTATGTGGAGACAAAGCCAGAAGTGATTCGGATATCTTATTAAAAACGCGTATACTCAACCCGACAAATGATTTTTGAACCATCTTCAGTCTAATATATGCTATTACAAGCCTGTTATTATTTCTTGTGTTAATATTGTGTATTTCGCTCTTATTGCTGTACAAATGTATATTTTTACGGATTTTATAGTGTCTAGTTTTCTGAATGCAAAGGTTGGTTCGTTTGCGAAGAGGTTATGATTAATTTTGATGTAGATACAGATGGAAGATTCGTTTAAAGTAACGCTTTGATGAAGCAGTCCCACATGTAAGAATAAATCTAATAAAATACTAAAATTGCGAGAAAGGTAAGCAATAGAAAGGCAGGTGGTAGCTATATCAGACATCTGTTCCTCCCCTCTCCCTTTTCAAATGGTTTATGTGAACGGAAGTGAACCCACGGCAAAAAAGGAACTTATGGGTAACCGACCGTCACTTTAAGCTCACTATGCGGCAAATTACACGTGGTTACGGCAAATTTATGTACCTAAGGTAAAGGTTAGAGGTACATTGCTTATTACCAGTCCTGATTTAAAATTGCATATGGTATGCATAAAGATCGAATTATCAATAACCTTGTATAAGTAATGCAGTGTTTCAGTTGTCTAAAGCAAAATTGACATAAAAATTGGAAATGCTTTTACGCACTTCTGCCACGAGACCGATAGTGTGGGACTTGCCGGTAAGGCCAAAATACCCACTTAAACCCAGCGACGAAAATTTTCAAAGAGGAGACAAGAGGCGTTCTTAGAGATTAGCCTCCTCCTCCAAAGGGAAGCGATATCTGCTGCAGCTTCCCGTTCTCGTTCCATTGCCTCCTTCAGCGAGATGACAGCCTCGAAGAAAGAGGCAACAGCATTCCATCCTATTTCACTGTCAAGCATGGCGTTTACTATGACACCAGAGGACGTCGCTGTGGTACCCAAGCCGGACATTCTGCCACAGTGTGGGCCGCCGTATCGACAGGTGCATCACACTGATGGCAAATAGGAGAGTCTTCACAGCGTGCCATCTGATGCTAGAACTTACCGAAACATCCATGTCCGTTTAGTACTTGCACCAGCTAGCCATTGCTCGAGGCGAGGACGAATCGCCTCCACTTCGAGATTGGAGATCCTCCTTCCTGACTTAGACCAAGATCCTGTCAGCAAGGGCCCTGACTCTTTGGACCTCTTTAATTTCAAGACGGTAACCTTCAGACCTTTCTTCAACCCTGCACCGGTAAACTGCCACCACGACTTCCGCCTGCAATTCCCACGGGGCTCTCACTTGCCCCTACTTAATATACGACACGTAACTCTCTCCCTTTCTATCTCCGCCAAGTTATATATCTTTTCTTTTCAACTGACTTTTGCCTCGTCCGATCACACTCTTTGTAACTGTCAAGCGTACGTAAAGAAGATTTACTCCAAAAGAATGGGGAATGGCTGTGTTATGGACACGGCCGTTTGTTGTACGTGAATAGGTCTCGTAACGGGTAATAGCTACAAAATTGCGGCACTTCCCCCTCCGCCAGATGCGATGTGATACAGTCCTTACTTAGTGTAATAAATTATTTGATCCTTAATCTATCCATTGGTGTAATTGAATTTTGGATGGAATTGATAGGTATGTAGCTACAACAACAAACTTAATCTCCCAGTTTTGTTATAATTAGTTTTTTGTAATTGTCTCTCTATAGGTGCTTTTTAAAGACTTATTCACGTGAAAACCTAATTAATCGATAGGTATTAAGATTATGTATATAAAATAATATCACAGTACAGCGATTCTAACATGAAGACAAAAGTAATCATTTTATTTTGGTCCACTCCGGCGGATAGGGCCGTCATTACGCGAAGAGCGGCTCGGTTAAGCCACGTCAATCAAAAATTTAGGACACTTCCTCCATTAAACAACTTTATATCAACTGATATTGAATCATCAATCTTAAAATCGAATCATATTTCACATTACGTAAAATTTCATTATAATAAAGCTATTGTTTAAATTTTGAAAGGCATTCTATAATCATATAATAGATTTAGATAACGAAAGTTGATAAATTATAGTTTTATAAATAGAGAAAGTGTAAATTTATGGTTGTAAGAAAGTTTTCCAGGTCTAAGGAATATGTTGGAAATGTAATTTTATAGTTTTTTTTGCTTAAGTTAACGAAAACTAGATTAACTCCTTTCCTCTACTGACATCGTATTAAAAGCATTTTGTCATGCATTCGTATCAGATATATTGCCTTCTTTTCAAAGCATTAAACTTAAACTTTAATGGTTTGTGTTTTCCCTAGCTTTTGCAGAGATTTGGGACGATTATTTGAATAGTTTTGAAAATCTGTACACGTAACACTGACTAAAGACAAAACAATAGTCCCGTATTTAAATCAGATCAATACTATTGCGATTTATTACATTTATATTGTAATTGAGCAAAATTTACAATAAAAAGGCAACGATTACCCCACCGCAGTCATAGCCCACGTTGAAGCACATTTGGCGTAGATCATACGAAAAAGCTATTGATTTTTCAACTAACAATTACTATTTCATCGCACAATGAGTTGGTAAGGAGATATTGTCAAAANTCACTGGACAGCGTTGTAGGCGCGATGCTCTCTAGGGAGAGGTGCTGGGCTGGAATGGCCCTCTTCTGTGAGACGATCATCTCACTCAAGGATGCCCACGACCGAGAGAGAGAGATTACAATGGATGCTCCCTCATACCGCCGGAGGATGCGGGCTACGTCTGTAAGCGTAAGTCCTTCTAGCGCCGAGAATCCTCAGTGGGATTCATCCGGGACACCAGGGATGAATGCGAAAGTTGAACCCCTGGTGCTTCATTCATGGATGAAGAGGGTTCCGCTGAGTTTTAGTGGGTATTGCAAGGTCTGTTTTTTCGCCGAGTCCCACACTCCTGACACACGCTCGGAGCCAGTGCTTTATACATTTCCCAGTAAAAAAAAACATAAATGGCAAGATACGTGTTGGCTTAGTTGAAATTCGAACTTATCAAGTTTTATTTTAAGCTTTCATTTTAACCAAATGAATTAAATTGCTTTTTCCTAAATCTAGGAAATGTATGAAACTAGAATAAATCGATATATTCTACACAAGCATCCTCATCTTTAGATTAAATTAACACCACTATACAAGGTGTAATCAAGCTATCGTCTATACTAAAAAAACAACAGGCAAGATATCAAAACCTGAAATTACATTGTACGGGATTGAAATGTATGAAATGGTGACTTCAGAAGACACAGGATTAATAAATCATCTAACAGATTGAAAAGGAATATTTAATGAATATTGAGCAAAAGGCAAAATCTAAGAAGCTGAAGTAACTGTGGGTGTGACACACTGAAAAGCAGTTATAGTCCACAGAAGACGCAGCGTCAATAGAATTCAATTTAGTCAAATTAGAATAAAGCAAAAATCAAGAAATAAGAAGCTGTGAAGGCCTGTGAAGAGGTATATTGTTCATATATTGCTTAAATAGTAACTCCAGATGTTATAAATATGGCAGACTTCCCATCAGTGGTATTGATGCTGTAAGAGATGGTTATTAAAGAAACAGTTGAGTTGGAGATTTTCAGAAAAGTAACACCAGTTAAGATTTAACTTTTATACATTAGAGCTACATCAATTGTACGAAATTTTATTGCAAACGGAGGAAAGGTTTACGATATAGGAAACTCTTAAAGTTTAAAATATTGCTTATCATATACAAATGTTACAAGAATAAAGCAATGAATTAATCACAAGATGTGAGAAAGCAAATAAAAGATGATGTGAGAATCTAAAAAGCAACAATTATGTTGATAGATCACCTTATAAACAGCAAACGTAATCTAATAGACGCATAGTGAGATACCGTCTATTCTAGAACAATGTCGCGATATAATAGTCTGTTACTCTTTTTCTAATGACAATACTTAGCATATTTAATAACAGCTGTTCAGTATGCGCTGTAAATTATTGTTCCTATACGGATTTCCCCTGAGAGTCGCACGGGCCTCGTATTAATGAGTGAAAACTGATGTAGCCATCATAATTGTGGGTACTTTCTCACGTCCACGATCGCATAATGAATGGGACGCGAGGAAATCTCTTTTTAACATGTTTTTATTGCGACAATACTCTGTAAACAGATAAGCTCTATTATGCATAAATTAACGCATTATTAACAGACAGTTATTCTTCTATAATACTTTTACAGGGCCGGATTTTGTCTGTCTGTCGGTCTGCTGGCCCTGGCGCATTAAAGGTGAATGAAGGCCACAAATTATTTTCTAAATAATTTTTTTTAGTCGAAAGAAATCAAGTTGTGGATTTTCTTATCATTTAACAAACACATATTAATATTCATATATCGGGAAACGGACAAAAAGATTGTAAAATTGGCAGATTATACTATAACTTTCTAATACGAGCTAGGAGTCTTTATTGTATGTCAAATACACACGGATAGACCAAAATCTCTTATGGATAATTCAGTGCAATCACGTACACTAAGGTAAGTAGGAGTTTTTAGGAGGAGGAGTTATTAGAGCATATACCCACCTCGTTGCTCCACTGCGGATTGGTAGGTATATTGCACAGGTGCACTCTCTATTCCTTCCACTCACATGGGATGTGATGGGAATCCAACACAAGCGGAGAGAGATCAGGCGCTGGACCGACGGCTTAACGTGCTAATACACCGACAACTTCCTAACTTTCAGAAATTTTTTTCTATTTATTAATTCGCCCGATCCGGGACTTGAACCCCGGGCCTCATGTCTATACCCGCACAGGCTGACCACTAGACCAATAAGGTGATATTTAACATTGCGTCTGTTGTTTGATTGCAATGGCATGAAACCGTTTAGTTGGGTAAATAAAGATAGGGTTAAAACTAATATGAACAGTTCCTATTCCCATTTTTTTAATAGCTACGACTTTTCTAATCTGGGGGCCCAAGATGCCTCCACCCCCTTCTGAATCCGGCCCTGTACTTTTTACAAGACGTACATTATACCGAATTCAAAATGGCAGAACGTTTTACGTACGTTAGAATAATTGTTTATTTAATACACCCAGAGATATAGAAATATTTAGAAACATAGAAAACCAATAAAGTTTTTATATTTCAAGTATATATTATAATCCAGTGTTACAACTTTCAAGAACAGTTAAAACCAACTAACATATTTTGATATTTATGTACAAGGGCCGTTATTTAAACATAACCATAACTAATTTAAGGGTATTATAAGTTTTAGTTAATATATTATATGCCAATATGTATAAAGCTTCTTATATGAATTTATAATTAACCATCACTCTTCGTCTGGAGAAATTAACCTGCACGTAATAGCAAAACAAGTAAAACTATCCAAGAATTACTATATATAATGGAGTTGTACTAAAACAAGGAAGCAATAAAATATGTGAAAGATAATAAACTTCAATAGAATTATAAGAACACAAGGAAGATATAAAATATAATTATAATGGCTAACTTTTATGGAAATAAGGAAGAAATAGGATGCATATAAGAAAAACCACTGTGAAAATATCGCGTTGCTTAATCAACGTCTATTGTACACAAAAACTAATAAAAACACGTGTTATTTGTACCCAGCTGCCCTTTATGAATCACCGCAGATGTCCAATAAAATGAGACAGAGCCGGGTTGTTTTGATCTCGTTTATTAGTCTTGGGCAATCATCTCTAAATAAATCCAGACAGCGTCTGCGACACGCTTCCTTGTTTTGGTCACTTTTTACCTTTTACTTACCTTTTCCATGCTTAATTCTTAAACCCATGGTCATATGGAGAAATTCGTTCTTTTGTATTTGTCTATGTAGCTCAAGGAATATGTAATCGGTGTAATAGTTTCGAAGATTAGATGCTATATCTATACGAATACTATAAAGCTGAAGAGTTTGCTTGAATGCGTTAATCTCAGTGACTATTAGACCGATTCAGTGTTAGATTTTTATGAGGCCCATTTAATTAGGAAGACTACAGGCCTAATACCATCACGCTAAGAACAATAGGAGCTGTGCACCAATTAAGAATGTGACAAAATCGAGGTTTTTTCCTTTATATGAGCTTCAGATGCGGCCACTGTGTAAACGGCTATAGTTTCGCATAAATCAAGTATAACAGAAATGTTCCTCTTTAAAAGTTCTAAAAAAATGTCTTATGTCTATCTTTTAAGGTTGGCTTAACATAATTTTATGTTAACCAAATAAGTTATCTATCAGTCTCTCACAGCAAAATACCACTCTGTCATCATGAAATCTCCTGAACTATAGCACCAATTCACTTGAAATTGTACACAATTACTCCTGCCGCAATGTAGAAGCTCACTACGGACTGGTTTACCCCATCATTCAAAGGGATCGGGATATAAAAGCTATGAACAAGCACTTCCTTGGACAGAAATTGGCTATACATATATTTCTTTCGCGATGTAGAGTGTTACTAATAACGAGTTTCCCCATATGTCCACGGGATCAAGAACTAGACGGGGAACAGCTAGTTATAAATATGATATATTACGCATATCTATGATTTAGAATGATGCAGATCAATCGATTTGATAGCTGTTGTCATTTGTACCTTTTATTTCGATTCGACTACTTATTATGTAGTAGCTGTACCCCCGACTTCGTGGAGTAGTATTTTTAATTATTTAGACCAATCATTTTACAAATAAGACTTACTTATAAATAGCTTAAGGTGCTATTAGCTGTTTTCCACTGCACAGCTAATTGTGAACGGCGCGGTGGTTGACATTTTTCTTATTCGCGTTTCTATCTGTTACATCTCTTCTATCGTAATGATAAATAGCTTATGTCCTTTCTCAGGCTCTAGACTATCTGTGTACCAAATTTATTTTGAATCGGTTTAGTAGTTTTGGCATAAAAGAGCAACAGGCAGCGGTACTATAGCGTATTTAATATTAATGGCTTTGGAGACTATTTTTTCCGTATATTTCTCTGAAATATTAATAGTTACTCTAATTTTTTAATTGAATACGACTTCGTCTTTTGCATATACATATAGATGTAAATATAAGTTGATTTGGTATTGTTGAATTCTAAGTGCAATTATTGCGATGTCCAGTGATATGTAGTATCGTATATATTGATATAAATTACTATTTCAAATTCACTAAATATTGTTTAATATATGCTTTTGTATTAAGCTTTCCTTACAATAGAGCTGAATGGAAGTTAACGGTAAACCGTCGTTATAAGTGTTGTGTATACATGTCAGTTAACATGAAACATAGAATTTATCGACATTACTAAGCAAATTGCTTGCACATAGAGAAGTACACTAGAACATCGATTTGGGTCGCATAAATAAGGTGAAAATGCAATATAACGAAGCCGTACAAAGTAATTCATCGGAATGCATGACCAACAGAACAAGTGACGTTTAATACCATGTTATATTTTCAAGAACTTGTACCTAAATTCTGCGTTACGAGAGCGTTATGAAACGTGTAATCGGGCGAGGTGAACAGACGGTAAAGGAACCTAGTATCTCTTGTAGCGAAACTATAATTGACATGCCAGAGGTGTACGTAAAAATAACAGGGGTTTTAAAAAAAATCTTGTATGTAACGATAAGCATTTAATTATGTTTAACATTAAACTGTCTTGAAAGGGCTGATGCCCAATTTCACCAACATTCCCCAAAGCGTCACATAGTTAAGGCAATCTGGCTAAGGGACAATCTTATAATGACATTGAAAATTTGTTAACTTTTAATAAGTTATAAATATTATATAACAACACAAATCAAATTCTAACACACACTCACGTACGCACACATACACAATCACACGACGGCACCAACTAAATGTTTTTAGGAAACGCCTTTGCTATAGAAATAAGAGACACTATATTCCTTCCTATTTCTTTTAATCCTATAAATTTGTGTGTTTCATTTTACTGTCCCTTTTTCATTTACTTTCAAATCACAACGATGCTAAAGAATTTTTCACTTCAAAAAAGAAAATAAAATAAATACATACAACACTTTACATTATAACAATATAGCTGATATATTTGGAGACACCCAATATTTAAAAGCATTAGTTTTGTTTAGTTCTTATAATGAAATATATTTTCTTTTTATAATTTTATCACCGTAATAGTAGTCTGCATCTGCACTCTTTTGTTTTATACCATGTCCTTGTTTCCTTTAAATAGAATATTACTCACCTTGTGTTAATATAAATATATATATTATTAACCATGTACCTAGAATAAGTTCTTCTGGAAACCTAATAAATCAATAAACAAAATAGAAGAAACTTTCAAAGTTATTCTATGCAAGTGTTACGAGCTTTTTATTTGAATAATTACGTTGATACGTACGACGTAAGGTAAAAAAGAGTGTATAAAAACAGTCACGGTTAGAAAACTTATGATTTAATGTATAAACTTTCATGACCCTGGCTCCTATGAGCGAGGGGGCCTGTGCCCAGCAGTGGGACGTTAATGGGTTTATTAACATTCATGATGTTCAAGTGCTAAGACGCGTCGACTCTTTTTCAAAGAGCTGCTAGTTCAAATTCTTCAGACTACTATTAAATAACATATCGTGTTATGTGTCGTCTTTCTTAACCGTATTTTTTTAATGTATGTTCTTGATCTCTATCTTTTATACAATTAAAAGACATCGTCATTTTTCACAGTACCTTCACGGCTGATCTTACGTCCTGCCATTTAAAATTATCAATGGCTAATGATCAAATTCCGCTAATTAACATAACCCGGTTACGTTGTTGACATTCGACCTCACTACAGGTTATTTCATAGCAGTATTACAGCAAATTTTGATGCAATCTATTGTGAATCTTCTTCATTTAGGACTTGCTGAACCATCCAACTTTGTCCGAGACACTTTATTTACAATATAGAGGTGATAGTGAGTCCACCTTCAAAGGTAGACATATGTTATTTATTTGTATAGAAAAAAGTCTAATAGTGCTGCTCTAGAGAATGCTGCTTTCTAATGGTGAAAACATTTTTAAAATCGGTCCAGTAGTTTTTGAGTTCAATACAAAAATGTTTCCTCTTCATAATATTAGTTTAGATATGGAGAGTGTGAACGTATACAAGGTATTGATTATAAGCTACATACTAATACTACTACTATTACTCCCCTGGCCTTTTCCTGCTATACGGGGTCGGCTTTATTTATAATGGCTTTCCAGGCATTTCTATTAAGAGCGTCTTATTTATTTAAACCTAAATATTTCATGTCGCTATGGACATCTGGCAACCAGGTCTTAAACGGTCTACCGCGTTGTCTTTTCTTTATATCCATAGAAAGACATTTTTTTACAATGCGGTCTTCAGTTCTGTTCATTATATGACCATACCATGTCAGTCGCGATACTGATAGTTTATTTTCAATAGGTTCCACTCTCAATGTTCCTCTGACGTACGAGTACTTGTTGGTTATTCTATCTTTTAGTGTAACTCCCGCCGACCACCTAAGCATTCGCATTTCAGTAGTATGCAGCCTCTGTACATGATAACTTTTTGTTAGCCAGGTTTCGCTACCATACAACATAGCTGGTCTCACTGCTGTCTTATAGACCTTGCCTTTTGTTCGTATCGGCATCTTCGCGTCACATAAGACACCAGTAAGTGTTCGCTACTTGCACCAAGCCGCTGACACTCTGTGCACTGATTCAATAGATCCACGCTAGTTAAATGCTTCTACGGTAATAAGCTACATAAAACCATCTAATAGTTTTCGGAGAATTGAGATTATGATAGAATTAGAAACGAAATGAAATCGGTTCATTCATCTATTTGAATTTACGAGTAAATTGTGCAATGTATACCACGTAACCTCATTTCTCTACTTCGTTATCGGTGCACCGAGCGAACAATTGAACGAGACCGGAACAAGCTATTGATTGTATCGCTCTCCACTTACTAAACTACGTAATCGCAGAGAAATTTACAGCGTTAGTATATTATCTGGTTTTAACATACATCAAACGGGCTATTACGACCTATTGTTAATAATAGAAACCGTTAAATTTTCACTCATAAAAGCTAAATCAGTTAGTTTAAAATGAGCGTATTCTACTTAATGTTAAGACGTTATATCTTCATCGTGATGAAGGATTGGATTTCTGCTATTAATTTTCCAGTGGAAAATTCTACGTATATACAAACCAAGCTGGATAACAGGGATTTCAAGAGACCGCAATATCTTTCTCAACCGAGTTTCTTTCTTATAGAGGCACTGAGAAGAACATTCTCACTCATAGAGGACAAATAGATGATACATTGAATACATATACGTATGCACTATGTACACTTTGTAATTTTATAGGATATAGCCTTATTAACACGTGTCGTATTCAAAACACTTTTGTTTTTGTTGCTTTATTGGGAATTATAAGAGGGCTAGGTAATGGATAAGAATCAGTGTCAATTATCGAGGTCCAGACACAGATGTATGAGGGTTGCGACTCCCTCTTACCCTGGTCTTATCTATCTGTCTCTTAAAGAGGTTTCAGAGGCTAAAAATAACTAGGCTCTCTGTTACGCTGGGAAATGCCTTTATGCACGCCGATTAGAGTAAAATCTTATCGACAGTAAACCAGAATACCCACTAAAACCCAGCGATACCATCCGCATCCGGTAGACGCAATCTACCCTGGCACCCCGGAAGATTCCCCTGGGAAACTTAAGAAGGAGGAAGGAGAAGCCAAAATCGATGCTTCCTACCTCCCAAACTCCTGCGCCGAAGTAAAGGAGCGTCCACAGTGCCTCATGTATTTCGCTGAATGACATGACAAGACTGGCAAAATTAATAAATCTCTATGATCACCAAAAAAGAGGGCAACAGAGAGGAAAAAGATAGATGCATTCGAAGTGTGGTGCGGGAGAATAATGCTAAGTATACCATGGACGGCCTCATTGGTCTAGTGGTTAACATGTTCGACGACAGACATGAGGTCCTGGGTTTGAGTCCCGGGTCGGGTCAATTCCAAATCGATATTGAGTTTTCTGCTAAGATTTTCTCAATATTTGCCCGAAGTTGGGAAAAAATTAGCGGTGTGAACCACCCCCGTGCCTCGGAGAGCACGTTAAGCCGTCGGTGCTGCGCCTGATCTCTCTCCGATCGTGTCGGATTATCGTCACATTGGACTATGAGAGTGAAGGAATAGAGAGTGCACTTGTGTACTATGCCTGCCATACCGCAGTGGAGCAGCGTGGTTGGTCTATGCTCTAATAACCCTCTCTCATATGAGCGAGGAGGCCTGTGCCCACCAGTGGAACGTTAATGGGCTGCTACTTACCTTTTTATACCATGGCCTGCGAAGACTAATAAGTCTATCTTGGAGCTGCTCCGTGTTGACACCAGACTCTCGACCAAGCATCCATATGCTTAGCTGTTAGATAACCACTCTCACCCTAAAACATCCCGACAAGAAACTACCCCACTCATTCACAGATTCGTATAAGTACTCGGACGCCACTTCAGACGACACATTCCATTCCCGATTCCCAAACTATACTGTTAGTCTGTTTTTTTTCTATTTCTAACTTTAATTGTTAAATTAGTATGTACCAATTAGTAAAATTAAATTAATGTTCCATCTTGAAAGTCTTTTCACTCCCACCACGTAACATAGTTACTTTGGTCACATTTCCCGACACCAGCCCAACAACTTGACAAGTTTATAGTTACTGGCAAGGTAGTGGGCAAAAGAACACCGCTGGCCCGACCAAGTAAAAGTAATTACAGGTCCTCCATTTGTTGCCACCATAAGGAAAGCCGAGGAACGAATAGGATGGACAACACTGGTGAAGAAACTGACGCAGGCACCAAAGTACGAACACGGCCTTCAAACATGAAGTATACGACTGAGATAAGATAAATATACACTATGTATAAAGTACAGGCAAAGCCGCATCGAGACAGCAGTATGAACATATATTATTATGTAAATAATATAGCAAGCTTGTTATTTTATTCTTTTTAAAGTGCAGTCGATAAGGAATGCGATGTGACGCGGCGCCGTCGGCGGCACTTAAAATACCGACCGGGGCCCCATACGTTTACATGTCATTTATTTTGCTTTTTTTTCATTAATATTTATTAATAACTATGCTCAATATGATATGACTTATATGCTAAGGATTTCTCGCTCTTATATATGTATAAGCACAAATATTGTTTCTACCTATGTCCATTATAGTATTTAAAACCAAATGATCTCCTTGAAACCCTTTCCATTAAAAATGCAATAATGCGAAGATGTTTTTAGACCAATAAACACAGCAACTTATAAGTAAAGCTTTAATAATTTCAAATGTAATTAATTAATAAAGTAATTCTTGATGTTTGTGATATTTATCAAATTGATTGTTTTGGCAACTTAGACGGATTTTGACGGATGCACAGACCTACGTCGAGAAGTAGGAGGACATCCTGACACTCCAGGTACGTGAACGCGATTCCTTTCCCCCTACATCACTATCACCTCTTATGCGGACACCTCGCTAAATTCCTTCTTCTTCTTCCTTATATCTTACCGCCTATACAGTCCACTCATATCTATTCAATCCGCCCCCGCTACATGGACGGTGGCATCCTCTTCTACGCTGCCGCTCCACCTACATTGCCACGAGACTGCGAACTACTTCAGTGACACCCTGAGCCACAGCTAGTAAGACATTAATAAGCAACACAATTGAATAAGTAAGTAACTAGCAGCCCATTAACGTCCCACTGCTAGGCACAGGCCTCCTCACTCCAAGGAGCTAGGGTTTTTAGAGCATAGACCCACCACGCTGCTCCACTGCGTATTGACAGGCATAGTACACAAAAAGTGTACTCTCTATTCCTTCACTCTCATAGTCCGATGTGACGGGAATCCGACACGACCGGAGAGAGATCAGGCTCAGGAGCGACGGCCTAACGTGCTCTCCGAGGCACGGGGATGGATCACACCGCTAACTTCCTAATATTGAGAAAATCTTAATAGAAAGCTCAGTATTGGTTTTGGAATTGGCCCGACGAGGGACTCGAACCCAGGACCTCATGTCTGTAGTCAAACATGCTAACCACTAGACNGCTTTAATAATTTCAATTGTAATTAATTAATAAAGTAATTCTCGATGTTTGTGATATTTATCAAATTGATTGTTTTGGTAACTTAGACGGATTTTGACGGATGCACAGCCCTACGTCGAGAAGTAGGAGGACATCCTGACACTCCAGGTACGTGAACGCGATTCCTTTCCCCCTTCATCACTATCACCTTACGCGGAAACCTCGCTAAATTCCTTCTTCTTCTTCCTTATATCTTACCGCCTATACAGTCCACTCATATCTATTCAATCCGCCCCCGCTACATGGACGGTGGCAGCCTCTTCTTCGCTGCCGCTCCACCTACATTGCCACGAGATTGCGAACTACTTCGGTGACATCCTGAGCCACAGCTAGTAAAACATTAATAAGCAACACAATTGAATAAGTAAGTAAGTAGCAGCCCATTAACGTCCCACTGCTGGGCACTGCCCTCCTTACTCCAAGAAGCTAGGGTTTTTAGAGCATAGACCCACCACGCTGCTCCACTGCATAGTACACAACAAGTGTACTCTCTATTCCTTCACTCTCATAGTCCGATGTGACGGGAATCCGACACGACCGGAGAGAGATCAGGCTCAGGGTCGACGGCCTAACGTGCTCTCCGAGGCACGGGGATGGATCACACCGCTAACTTCCTAATATTGAGAAAATCTTAATAGAAAGCTCAGTATTGGTTTTGGAATTGGCCCGACGAGGGACTCGAACCCAGGACCTCATGTCTGTAGTCAAACATGCTAACCACTAGACCAATGAGGCAGTTCATATAGAATAAGTAATAATGTAAAAAATGACATAAGTTGATCGGCGCAATTTCGTCTGCGTTAGCTTAAATCATACTTAATGATCTGTCGGTTTGATGAAGAAATTGCACTAATGTTTTTACTATGAAACCTATTCGTTTCTATGAATAAACGTAACGGGAAGTGAAGTAGTTTACGTCAAAAAGTAAGCACCGAAGAGTAAACAACACAAAATAATTTTCAATTTACTGTCACCATCATCTGGTACAATTGCCTAGCAAATAACAAGTACCGCTTCCAAGTTAATTGTGTTTTTTAATTTACATGCGTTAAATGTCGAAGCGTGATTGTAACATTTGTGAATCCGTTATTACTTTCTATTAAATGCAAATATATCTAAGTAAAAATATACAATGCCATAGAGTTTATAATACATTAACCGGTCAGCTATTATGCTTCCTGTTTTCGTGGAAAACTGTTTCCAATTGTTACCCCTTTTCAGTGACCGTATGGCGAAAGGAGTCACTTTGTGAAATATAGCCGTAGTTTGGAAAATCCTATGACCAATGAGCAAGTGGCTGTATTTTACTTATACATATATGTATGTATAGATAAATTATGAACAAAACAAACTACGCTTTTCCATGACTCTACCTGATATTTTAGACGGTTTTGTTGTTATTGTGAAAATTTCTTGATAGAAAGTAAAAGTAAGTTGCAGCCCATTAACGTCCCAATTCTGGGTACAGGCGTCCTCACTCCGAGGAGTGAGGGTTTTTAGAGCATAGACCCATCACGCTGCTCCACTGCGGATTGGCAGGCGTATTACACAAGTGCACTCTCTACTTCACTCTCATAGTCCGATGTGACGGGAATCCGACATGACCGGAGAGAGATCAGGCGCAGGACCGACGGCTTAAGTGCCAGTGCCCCGGCAGCCGGCAGTGCCCCTAGCTTAAAATCAGCTGTTTAACTCACATTAGTAAGTAAGTAACAGCCCATTAACGTCCCACTCCATGCTGTTCCACTGCGGGTTGGCAGGCATAGTACATAAGCGCACTCTATTCCTTCACTGTCATAGTCCGATGTGACGGAATTCCGACACCGCCGAAAAGAGATTAGGCGCAGGGCTGACCACTTAACGTAGTCTCCGAGGCACGAGGGTGGATCACACCGCCAACTTTCCAACTCCGGGCAAATATTGAGAAAAATTTAAATAGAAAACTCAATATTGATTTTTGAATTGGCCCGACCCGGGACTACAACCCAGGACCTCATGTCTGTAGTCGAACATGCTAACCACTAGACCAATGAGGCAGTTAATAGAAAGTAGCTTATATTAATCTATAAAATGGTTAGAACCATTTGAGCTAAAAGTGTTTTAAGAAGATTTCGCTAAGGTTTGCATTACGAAACCTTTTCGATTCTATCTATATGAAAACAAAAGAGACAATTGGTTTTCTGCAGAGTCGGTTTACGGACGATAATTTTACGTGCCAACGTTATAAGACACTGATGAAAAGTTACATACTTTTATTGATCGCGCTTCTCTATCGCTTGTTCTTCACTCTCTCTTGCATGCTCGGCTCAGGCGGAACGTGACACATTTTGTGTTTGTAGCTGGAGTTCATAGATTTATAAGACGTTATAACATCAAAGGATCACGTGTGATGTGTACAAGACAGGACTGAAAGGTTACTTCTCTTTTGTCAAAAAGAAGAATTACCCGAGACATTGGAAACGTTACATTTTAAAACCGAGTGGGCATCGAGGTTGTATTGTGATAATGCTTTACAACTCACGACTTCTTTCAAACTATATTGCATTATCTGATACAACATTTCTCACGCGACCTCTGTTTAATAAATGTGCAATGCCGAAATAACATCTTTTATTAAATATATTTGTTGTTTAATACCTTTTTCTGCTCATGTTTTCGCTTTGTTTACTACCTTGTGGTTGTTTCCCATAATTAGAACGTTACTCATCTCGTATTATGAATGTATTAGACAACCAAAAATCGGTCTTCATTTATTGTTTATTTATATGTACTGTATATCGTAAGCAATGTAAAGTAGTGGGGTAATTTTTTGTCCATTTGAAAGCTGATGTTAAGGAGTATAATAAAACTATAAAAATTTTGCTATGTACGGCCGTGTCAAATGCAATAATTCATGTTAACTTTATGATTTTGTACAGTTTTATTTAATGTACACCAACTTACACAGGATCAAAGAACTTTCCGACAGGACCCTGATCAGCCGGTGGAGGGAGGACCTCGAGTCTCCAATAGCGGGCATTTACAAGGTGGTAGCAATCCGGCCGCAACTGGATTGCGTCAGGAGGCGGATCCCGCCGCCCACACCCTCCGTCGTAGGCGTCCGGGGAGACGACGTGCGGCTCACGACCGCCGTCTTCCCACTTAGCACTAGCCTCTGGGACAGCAGACCGCGGAGGCCGTCGTCCCACGTAGCGAGGCTCCGTAGGTTGTCGGGTGGCGCGCCTTCGCGCTGCCCCATAGGTAGCTCGATCCTTAGCATCAAGGAAGGGGCCCCTCACGGGGAGTCACGGCGGCGTGCTCAGTTTTACTCAATAGCTAACCTGTCGCGTCGCCATTGTGACAGTGCGTAGGATGGCGGGTCGTTTTTAGCCGGTAAGAGTCCGGCATAATCGGGACGTCCGCGGCGTCCTATGAGGATTTTTTTCCCATCTTACCAAAAAAAAAAAGGTGCTTACGGGTGCTTCGGCAAATACCTGCATCAAATTGTTGGTAGGGGGGATTCGCCAGCTTGCGTTAAGTGTGGAGCTCCAATTGATTCGGCGCAGCACGCTGTAGAAGAGTGCCCATCTTGGGGACCCCAGCGCCACCTTTTATCGCCGCTAGTCGGAGACGATCTCACGGTACCGACCATAGCGGCGACTATGGTCGGTAGCGAAACAGCATGAGGGCTTTCGCCTCGTTTTGTGGGTCTGTAATTTTACAGAAGGAGGCAAGCTCGACGGCGAGAGAGGCAGTAGCTCATGCCCCTCTCTGCCAGAGGAGGGTTAGGAGCGATAGGCATATGGACGCCCACCTGCTCCAGCTTACTTGAACCGTATGTAGGAAGCATCTGGGGAGCCATCCGAGTCAAATGAGTAGGCGAACTTCTGGTCCCCCACCCATTCGATGTAGAGGGTTCCGCTGGGTTTTAGTGGGTATTGCCTTGCGAGTCCCACACTGCTGAGTAGAATTTTTAATTCACTCGGCGTGCTGAAACGCATTTCCCAGCGACAAAAAAAAACAGAACTATCATATCATCAACTAGTAGTTAACACGAGCAATCTACTTCCAAGCGGCAATCGAAGGGCTTATATCTTTATAATATTTGTAAACCCAGCCAGGCTTCTCTATGGCTTAATATGTCATCACCTAGACGCATGGAATTTCCTGTTATTATTATGATAAAAAATGTATCATATGCATAAGATAAAATATTAGTACTTTAGCTAATAGATGCTTTTGCTTTTAAATACCAATTTTTCCGAATCTATCTTTAAGTGAAGGCTTTTATGTGGTTTATTTTCACGATAAGAAGACTTAACACACAGAAATTACTTTCGCATTTATATGTTAACGTGCTGCAGACGTATAAATCAAATCCCCCTTGTCAACGTAATCTTCGTGAGACATTTCGCCAAGCTCGTGATCTTACTTCGTGATTCTTCAACAAGTGCATCTCGTAACATACATTTGCACAAATTAAAACTTTACCACATTAAAATAAAATATAAATTAGCTTATTCTTTTTTTATTTTTATACAATCGAAATAAATTGTGCTGTTAGTTATGCTATATACTTTTATATTAAGGTTGAATTATTAAGAAAGCTATTTATATATGGTATCAATTCAAAGGTTTTAATACCGCTTGCGTGATGAAGTCGTCGCTCGTCGCTTCAACCGATGGACGTCCACTGCTGGACATAGGCCTCACGAAATGATGCCCACAAGGCCCGATCTTGTGCCGCCTGGCTCCAGCGGCTACCGGCGATCCTCCGTATATCGTCGGTCCACCATGTGGGGGTTCTGCCTACACTGCGTCGTCCAGTGCGGGGTCGCCATTCCAGCACTTTCCGACCACAACGTCCATCGGTTCGTCGGACTATGTGCCCGGGCCCATTGCCACTTCAGGTTCGCGGTTCGTAGGGCTATTTCGGTGACTTTGCTTCTGCTACGGATCTCCTCATTTCTGATTTGATCGTGCAGAGAAACTCCGAGCATAGCCCTATCCATCGCACGCTGAGTGACTCTGAGCTTCCGCATGAGGCCCATAGTTAGCGACCACGTTTCCGATCCGTAGGTAAGCACTGGCAACACGCACTGTTCAAGACTTTAGTCTTCAGGCACTGAGGGATATTGGACGAATATATATTGGATATTGGACGTGATGAAGTACTTGGTTGTATATATTGCTCATATTAATTTTAAATTACATGTTTTATATTGTCCTCTGAGTGATATATATAATACCATCTCTGATTGTATTATCACTTACTACCACTACGATGTTTGCGCGTTACTATTTTAAACTATCATCACATTTTATAATTTCAGAACATAATCACAATCAGCTTAGCAATCTACCACCTTAGAGTGTATAATCATTTACTATAAGTCGAGATCATAATCACTACCAGGTTAGAACGCTACCATCTTAAATTGTATCATCGCTTTCTATACGGTAAGGTAATAACCCTAGCGCGTAAACATCGTACTTATAATAATCAGTACGATGTTTACGCGCTACCATTTTAGACTGTATCATCACTTACCATAGCTTGTAAAAATCATCAAATCAGGTTAGCGATTTAGCATCTTAGACTGTATCATCACATTTTATAATTTCAGAACATAATCACTATCAGTTTAGCAATCTACCATCTTAGACTGTATAAACATTTACTATAAGTTGAGATTAAATTGACTAGCCGGTTAGTGCGCCACCATCTTAGGCTATATCATCACTTTCTTTAATTTCAGAACAATATCACTACCAGGTTAGCGATATACCGTGTCAGATTGTATCATCACTTACTATAAGTTGAGATCATAGTCGAAACTACGTTAGAACGCTGCTACCATATTAGACTGTATCGTTACTTTCTATTAGTTGAAAACCTAATCACGATCTGGTTAGAGTGGTACTTAGAGTGGATCTTAAATTGTGTCATCGATTCCTTTACAGTGAGATTATTGTCACTACCATCGTTTGCTCGTTACCATCTTAGAATGTACCACCACTTCCCATACGGTGAGATCATAGTCGCTACCAGGTTATCGCGCAACCATTTTTGACTGTATCATCAGTTGCTATAAGTAGAGATCATAGTCGTTACCGGGTGAGCGTGCTGCCATCTGAGACTGTATCATCATTTACCATTTTATCGTCATTTTCTTGTACTAAAGTTTAAAAAAGCTTTATTGTAAACAATTACATAAGTAGTGGTGAGTTGGAGCTCTGATTTCTGAACTAGTGTTAACCGTACATAAGAAGTCAGTTCCTTCCCTTACAGGTACTACGTACTGGTGTTTACAAATAGTAATATAAAAAAGATAAAAAAAACAAAATACAATCCAAACCGTCTGAAAAGCTAGTGTATGCACCTGTGGAATCGCGTGTATGTATGGGTGTGTGTGTGTGTGTGTGTGTGAGTGTGTGTTTGCGCAATGTGTAATGCATGTATGATGATGTGATGAATGGGGTGATAACATCTGTTTAACTTATTTTGCTTAGATGCGAATAATTAAAAGCTCCCCTACCTCTTTATAATTAAGTTGTTCTAACCAAAAAACAAAAAACCTCACATACATACATACATACATAGCATCACGCCTCATTCCCGTAGGGGTAGGCAGAGACAACATCCTTCCACTTGCCACGATCCTTGCATATCTCCTTCGCTTCTTTCATTCTCATTAAACCTTTCATACAAGTTCGTCGGTTTAGAGTACTCTTGACCTGGCCGTTATTTAAAATGTCCTGGATTTGGTCCAGGAACGTTCGCCTTGGTCTTCCCCTTCCAACTTTCGCATTCACTCTTGACTCATAAATCCTTTTTGTCAGTCTCCTTTCGTTCATTCTCTCTACATGCCCAAACAATTTAAGCATGCCTTTCTCAATTTTAGTCACTATGTCTTCTTTTATACCACAACGTTCTCTTATCACACTATTTCTTACAAACTACAAATTAAAAGAAAAGGCTAATTCTTTTAATTTGTAGTTTGTGAGGTTTTTTGTTTTGTATGTTTTATTGATTTTATGATAAAGAATAGGTGCGAGATTATTATATTGCTGCCTCACTAATTTGCTATTTACTATAACTAATGGGAAACCATCTCTCCTATCATCGGTATTTGGTACCAAGGGGACAACACTAGTGTGATATTTTTGTACACGAAAAGTTTACGTACTGATAAAACTTCTGCCATCTCGTAAACTGAAGGTGTAGGGTGTAGAAATAGTAGGCGCATAATCACCTTTAGTAATGCTCGCTGGGCCTGTTCTAACAGAGATTTAAGGCTTAGTAACAATTTACATCAATTCAATCATTCGTTCATTTATTCGTCCAATTGTACATTCGTTCATACATTCATTCATTCATTTACCATAATGGAGGTCATAGTCAACATGTCAGTAATAAAAACGTTTTTAAGCTACTACGAATCGTAAAAGACACTGCTTCAATTAAGTAATTAAAAACACATACATAAAACACGTTGATACTGTCATTATTTTATAACCACGTTTCAGATGTGATTTCCCTTGACCGTATTCCGTTGGAACGGTAATTTCTCATTGAGCGTGTCAGTTGATAAAAACAATTTCTCCGTAACGCTGCCACACTGAAAAATAACTATAATTATACTACTTGATCTATCAATCAATGATAGGTGTAATACGCGGGCAAGTAATCCGTCACAATAATAATTTTGTTTTAATTTTTTTTATTTTATTGCTGACAGTTTAGCGCTTGACTGTGATCTCAGCTGATGGTAAGTGTTGATACAGTCTTAGATGGAAGCGTGCTAATCTGGTAAGAGGCAATTTACCTCTTATGGTTTCTACACAGCATCATACCGGAACAAAAATCGCTTTGTTTGGCGGTACGTTTTAGCTGGCAGGGTGGTAAATAACAACGGCCGAAGCCCCCCACCAGTCCCAGGGGATCAAACCCGGGATCTCTGCTAGCAAAGCGAATACTAGCACCACTGTACCAACAAGGCCGTCAAAATTTATTGATATTTGGAAAAGAAATAGGATTTCTAAACTTATTATAAAGAGGAAACATTTTTATGTATGTATGTTTGTAATGCTTTCACACAAAAACTACTGGATCGATGTTAAAAATTTTTACACCATCAGAAAACTGCATTTTTAGTAAACGACACAGGTTATATTACTTTTCAAGAAATTAGGGAGCCCTAAGAAAAATGGATTAATGCCCAAGGTATGCCGAAATTGGTCACAAAAAATCTGTCATTGCGTGCGCTGGGGAAACTATTGATGACAGAACAAAAAAATGTTTAACAATATTAGAGAAGTTATTAATATCTACTGTACTACTACTACTGTAGTTAAGCCACTGTAACTACTTTTTTACATTTTGAAAGTTAATAAGAGTGCCGACAATAATCAAACCATAGAATTCATACTTCTTTGTTAATCCTTATCCTATTAAATATAGATTAAAGGCGGTTTCAATATCTGTAAAATACTTTTTAAATTATTAAGATCTGATATTCAATTCAAAAGATATAACGAATTTTAAAAAAGTTCAATCTACAGAAAAATGTAGCGACCCTTATGACTGGGCCTGCGACTGCTGTTAGCTCATATTCCAAGGATACCTATACTATTTTAATTTTTATAGAGCTAACAATTATTGGGGCGAATTAAAAAAAACCTTCTTTATCTCCTTGAAATCAAGAATTTTCAATACCAGTAGAGTATTTTTAAATTTGGTAATATCGGAAACATATTTTTGAGCGCTTTAATCGCAAACTCTGGCTAAACCTTACGTGATAGACCGATTTAATGTTATTCGGAATTGTATATCTTAATAAGACGTATAAAAAATCCACAATTGTATATATTTATCTCGAAAGGATAACCAACAGTAACCATTTTTATCTTTTACATATACACCAAATATGGGTTATATATTACACAATATAGTAATATTCCTAATACAATTAAATACATTGAATACTTCATGTAGTTTAAACCTGCCTTTAAAAATATATATGAGATTTAAAAACCGGGGCACAGCAGATGCCGTACTTTAAAACCAACATTCAAGTGAACATAAATAATTTAATAATTTTATTGTTTAGAGTAATTACTACAAAAACGGGATCCTTTCAAACATGCAACGAATCAGTTACGTCATTGATTCGTTTCGAGAACCAATCAAGATGTTATCGGAGTAATAACAAATGCTGTAAGACTTGCATTGTTTACAATTATGATGTTACAGTTGCTTTGCACTTTGGAAATACTCGATGGGGTTACTTAATATCGATACATTACGTAAAAATCAACGCCTCGTGTTACAATAGCACTTATATGTATGGGAGACTTGCGTAATGCAAATTTTTATAACAATTGAACTCTTTAAAACGGTGTACACTGGTTTAAAAAACTGTCCTTTAAATTGGACACATACAACTTGTTTTACAGATATTTAACACTTTCTTGTATGCTATACTAGATGTAGCAACACCACATATTTATATTTATAAACTTTCATATTTTTGAATAGTTTTATACATTATATTTACTCAGAAATATTGTATTATAAAAATAAAATAATTATCAACGGACGGACAGATCCCTCGCTGGCGCATTGGTGCGAGTATTCGCTTTGCTAGCGGAGGTTCCGGGTTCGATCCCCGGACGAATTTAGGAAATTGTATTTTCTAATTTGTCTGAGTCTGGACTGGTGGGAGACTTCGGTCGTGGCTAATTACCACCTTACCAGCAAAAACGTACCGCCAAACAAAAAGATATGTGTTTCGGTACGATACTGTGTAGAAATCGTAAGGAGTATATCGCCTCTTAACAGATTAGCGCGCTTCCATCTTAGACTGTATCACTTACCATCACAGTCAAGCGCTAATCTGTCAGCAATAAAAAAAAAAGATCCGTCACCGATTCTCAAGTACCTCACTCGCCCCATAGGAACACATCTCGTCGCAGGTAGCTAACACAAAGTCGTTGAAACCACGCTCCGGTCAAATTTGTTTCTCGGTGAAATTAACTCTCATTGCTACCCATATAATTATCGCTATATCCTTAAAACCAGCATACTTTAGTGATCTTCCAAAATCGTTTAGTACAACCTAAATGAATTCAAAATAAAAGTGCTTTATAGGTGTAGTATTTATTCATCTCATCCAACCATCGCATTTCGCTTCACTGTACTAAACTACAAGTAAAAAGAAAAATAAATGATAGTACAAAAAGGTAGCCTTATCGATACGTATTGATATCATGTAATCGTTGGGTTTGAAGAATCTAGAGGACTGGATGCCTTTTGATAATTTTTGTGTGTTCAGGAATCAAGGTTGGCTTAGATTGACACCTCGGTCTGAATTTTTCCATTTTTACACGGAATCGGGAACTACATGAGCGAAAATACTAACAAAGATCCTGGGTTTGATTTTCTTTGGGATATTTCGTTTTTTAGTTAGTCTGAGTCAGGCCTGGTGGTAGGAATCGGTTATGGCTAGTTACCACCCTACTTGGCAAGACGTGTCGTCAAGTAAGAGCTTTGCGTTCTGGTACAATGCTGTGTAGAAATCATAAGAGGTAATTACCTGGATATTTCGTGCACATATTATCTATATCATCACTTACCATCAGATGAGAAAACAATCAAGCGACCAACTTATCACCAATAAAAGAAAGAAACTGTTATTCCCATAGTAGCTCGACCTTACGATTCCTGGAAGACTGTAGATTAATGTGGTCTTAATATGCCGTGGAAAAACCTATTGTCAGCAAGAGTACTCGTCTTATTGGTAAATAGCAGCCCATTAACGTCCCACAGCTGGACACAGGCCTCTTCAGTCATAGGAGACAAGGTTTTTAGAGCATAGATCCACCACGCTACTCTACTGCGGGTTACACGCTAGTCTATTGGTCATTGTCCAATTTGAGGGGAGTACGATACGACGAGAGAGAGACCAGGCGCAGGACCGACGGCTCAACGGGCTCTCCGACGCACGGGAGTGGAGCTGATTGCCAACTTCCCAAATTCAGCCAAATATTGAGAAAATCTTAATAGAAAACTCAATATCGATTTTTGAATTGGCCCGACTCGGACTCGAGCCCAGGATTTCATGTCTGTAGCCGAACATGTTACCCACAAGACCAAAGAGACAGTCGTATTATAGGAGGAGTCCAAAAAACACCACGTGACGGGGCCTCGGAGAATTCTCCGACGATCCCGAAGCTCTCCGTTATACGTAGAGGAAGGCCACTGGGTGGTTTTAATGGAAAAATACCACAACCCAATCTAGCCCCTTAAAAAGGTCTGGTATCTTATAAATATTTCCCAGTCGACAAAAGAAAGCTCGTCCTTATGTTAAAAGTAATATTAAAAACTCTTATCTAATTGAGTGTAAATCGTTTATTTTTATAAATATAGTAACTAATAGTCAGGAGTTTTTGGAAGCCTTTCACATTATGTCGGTAGCTAATAGGTCGATAAAATGATAACGGATACCACAATGGGTATTGTTCACCATCACTTGAGATACATTCCTAGCGATCGTTGGCTATTGTCTACTTGTACGCCTTCAGCCTTTTAACTTTTTCATCTAATACAATTTATTTGACTCTAGACATTGCCCGAGACTTTGCCTGCGAAGGAACATTCCTTACCCCTCTAAAACATCTGCTTACATGTTATTTGTAGTAAAATGGAGGTTATATCTCTGGACTTCAGCAGCTAAGCATATATAGACTAAGTTATATATGTGTTTTACAATTTTGAAATCTTCTCTTAGACTTCTTACCAAAATCAGCTTGTAATTATAAACTCGATTTAGTTTCGCGACAAAAACAAACTATATCTTCCTGTCTTAAGAATAAGGGTTCCTTTTGAAGGCACGTTTGTTATAATATTTTAGGATTGTTTTAATTTATCATAAATGTCTCGATTTCATTTATAATCAAATTGTCATCATGGTCTTATAAAGCCAACGTTTTAAAGTGAATTAATCATGGATTAATGAAATATTTAAAACTTTTCATTTTCATTTCGAATCATTGGTGGAAATATCGGACAAATATAACACATTTCTATCGTGGATAAATTCAAATATTTTATAAGTTAACTTTTATAAAAGTAAAGTAAGTAAGTAGCAGCCCATTAACGTCTCACTGCTGGGCACAGGCCTCCTCGCTCATATGAAAGAGGGTTTTTAGAGCATTTTTTAGACCCACCACGTTGCTCTACTGCGGATTGGCAGGCATAGTACACAACTGTACTCTCTATTCCTTCACTCTCATAGTCCAACGTGACGGCAATCCAACACGACCGGAGAGAGAGATCAGGCGCAGGACCGACGGCTTAACGTGCTCTCCGAGGCACGGGGGTGGATTACACCGCCAAATTTCTCCCAACTTCGGGCAAATATTGAGAAAATCTTAATATATTTCGAACTGGCCCGACCCGGGACTCGAACCCAGGTCCTCATGTCTGTAGTCGAACATACTAACCACTAGACCAATGAGGCAGTTTTTATAAATTAATAAATAAAAAAAAGCAATACTTTCTAAACACATTACGACACGTTGTGAACTTGTTGTGAATCAGTAGTACACACTGTTAGTGAAATGGTAACGGACACTACAATGAGCATTGTTCTCTCTAAATCAGGAAGTCAGTGAACGATCGCCACCCATTGTCTGCGCGCCTGGTACCTCTTCAACCCGAAATTACTGTCAGTTTTTGTATTTGAGACTGCTGTAGATGCGCATTGTACTTTGTGAGTTTTGAATGATACTGAGATGTCACGCTCGGCTATGTAACGCCCGTTCAAGTAAAGTCAGCTCTCGTCGATAATGAAGCGAAAGCGTTATTTTTAACGCGTCTCTTATACTTACTCGGTTTTTATTATATGACATAGATCAATATTGACTAAACTAATTTATAAACAAGTGTAATTTAGGGATGTGCGAATAAATCGTAAACATTCGATTCGAAACTCGAAAAATGGTCGTTTTAAAACTAATTTTCTCATCTTGATCCTGGGGACATTAATCTACAATCTTAGCTGAAGAAAAACAAGCTAGCTATAAGAGCTAAGGAATATATATCTACACTAGTAATGCCCGCGGTTTCACCCACGTAGATACCGATCTCTTTGGAAAGTCTACTGAAAGGAAATAGAAAGTCTATTAAGTCGGACTGATTTTTTTAGATTGACATTTATAACTTCGTTATATCTTTTGAATGAAATGTCCGATTTTATTAATTTAAAAGCTATTTTATAGGTATTGAAACGGTCTTTAATAAAATAATGATTTAATAGGATAAGGATTAATACAGAGGTATGAATAATATGGTTGGTTTGATTATTGTCGGCATTTTTATTAACTTTTATAATGTTAAAAAAGTGGTTATAGTGGCATAACTACAGTAGTTGGATATATGTTACCACGGATTTTTTTGTAGATATTCATTCATTCTATAATATTGTTCAACATATTTTTGTGTTTACATTAAGGTATTTTTCATAGGGATCCTTATTTTTTTTGAGCTTTTCAATGGTGAAAATTGTTTTTTAATCGGTCCAGTAGTTTTTGTATGAAAATGTTACAAACATATATACATTCATACATACAAAAACACAAATACTTCGTCTTTATAATACTTTTATATCTACACATCACAAAACTCTAAACTTTGCTAAGTATAATAATAGACGAGCTTACTACCAGTTTGGCACTAATATGCGAAAACCTTAGTAAATAACTGAAGCCTAATTAACAAGTTCCGATCGCCGATAAGCACCCATTGTTCGCAAAGGCTTATCTAAACAGTAAGTAGGTATTTACTTTCTATAATTATCACATATTTGACATTGTTTAACATATTGTTTATTAATAATAATGAAAGGCGATAGATTTCTGCTTTTTAGTAAGTAGATAATAATAATAGGTCCAAGTCATGTGTATGTCGAGCCACGCGCGATATAGGGTTCCGTAGTACTCCAATATCCCTCATTGCCTGAAGACCAAAGTCATCGAACAGTGCGTGTTGCCAGTGATGACATACGGTTCTGAGACGTGGTCGCTGACTATGGGCCTCATGCGGAAGCTCAGAGTTACTCAGCGTGCGATGGAGAGGGCTATGTTAGGAGTTTCTCTACGTGACAGAATCAGAAATGAAGAGATCCGTAGTAGACCCAGAGTCACCGACATAGTCCTACGAATCGCGAACCTGAAGTGGCATTGGGCGGGGCACATAGCCCGAAGGACCGATGGATGTTGGGGGCCGAAGGTGCTAGAGTGGCGAACCCGCACCGGATGGCGCAGTGTAGGCAGACCCCGCACAAGGTGGACCGATGATATAAAGAGGGTCGCCGGTAGCCGCTACAGCCAGGCGGCGGCCTTGTGGACGTCATTACGTGAGACCTATGTCCATCAGTGGGCGTTCATCGGTTAAAGCGACGACGACGACGATGAGAACTCCAATATGGTACTTAAAAATCAGTTAACGGATTATATTTTATCATGCTCCTTATTTACATTTGACACTTAAAATCCTAAACAAAATTATTTTTTATCTATATTTTTTTTACAGAAACTATCATTATCATCATCTCAACCGATGGACGTCCACTGTTGCACATAGGTCTCCTCCAATGATTTCCACAATACACGGTCTTGTGCGGTTTGTAACCATCGGCTTCCGGCGACCCTTTTCAGATCATCTGTCCATCTGGGGGGGGTCTACCAACGCTACGCTTACCGGTACGTGGTCTCCACTCCAGTAAAAAAAACTATACGAGGAATAAAACAATCGTCTTGCTATTTTTAAGTTAGCACATCGCATTAATATTTGCAATGTAATTATATTCAGTCACATCAATAAATCATTGTGTAATTTGACAAGTTTCTATAACCACATAGGTAAAATGGAATATTAATTGCCAATTTAATGCTGTTGTTGCGGACAGTAGCAGCGAGCCTAGCGCGACGCCGGCGACTAATTCTGATTGGTCACCCGTCGGCGTCCCCCCTCCCGCGACTACTTCAGCACCCGCGATCGCCCTCTCTCCTGCTCGTCGCGCCGTATGTTCGTGCCGAGCAGGAGAGTTATACAAAAAGGCCTCTCCCAGAGGAAAAAAATGTCTTATATTCAACCGAGATATTGTTATGACTTCTATTGCCATCAAGTATATAGCTCCATTGTTTAAGTC
The DNA here is from genome assembly GCA_015832385.1 of Elymnias hypermnestra. Lineage (NCBI taxonomy): Eukaryota > Metazoa > Arthropoda > Insecta > Lepidoptera > Nymphalidae > Elymnias > Elymnias hypermnestra. Next base: position 1,678,140 of record JACTOM010000912.1, read on the forward strand.
TCTAGTCAGCTAGTCGCTTAAAAAAATTAATTGCCGCAATAAAAATGTACGATCGATATTTCTACAAAGGAAATTGTATCGATTATGTATAATTTATCCCTTCATTGCATCAGATAGCACCAGGAAGGGACAGTTGCCCTGACAGAATAACCATTACGATCGTTCGACACGGGTCATTGGTTCACAACAATGGTTACGACAGCCATTACCTGCGATCAAATAGTGCAATATAGTTTAGAAATATTTGAAATTATTAAAATTATATTGTAATTTATGTAAATATTATGAACACACAAGCAATTCTGTTTGAATTTTGCCAATGAAATTCGACGAAGCAGCGAAAAGTGTGTATAGCGGATTTTTGTGTGAAAGACGGAACTTTGATTAAGTTTGTATATTTTCGTATCTGAAACCAATAATTTCGAAAGTTTAGAAGCTATTATTAACTTGGCGGTTAAAGGTAATCTATAACACTTAAACTTAAAAGTCCTAGAATTGCGTTGGGACTAGCTTAAGACTATTCTCATAAATCTAAGATCTTTTTCAAGTCTTATTATTACTTCACTCCCATTTCATTGCACAAATTATCAGTCGTTAATGCAAAGTACTTTTGTTCATCCTCTTTGAATTTATTTTATCTTGTAGTGGCAGGGTGACACTCTTCGTTAATACAGCTTTTTCAAAGATAATTTGATTGTTTAATTTAATTCATTAATAGCCATATTTGCGACACACTGTATAGTGTGGGGCATCCCGCAACTATTTTGATTGTCTATAACTTTATGCAAAGAAAAGATAAGTAGGTTTTTTTTTCGTTATGATTGGATAAGGCATTTTTCATGATATCCTTTCATGACATGCTAAATTTCTTCAATTTCGTGACGTATTTAAGGATGTTGAATCTTTTGGGGATTCAAACACATAAATTTTTATATAAAAATAATCCATAACAAAAAGTCTGATGCTGTTAAATCTGGAGATCTGGCTGGGCTTGCTAAACCGCAAAGAAAATTTCGAATTACGTCGTCCATTCGTCAGTAAGAGTAACTTCAACACCTTGGTCATTTAAAAACATTGGTGACCACTGATGTTTCCAGCACGAATACCACAGTTGTTTTAAGTAGATACAATAATGTTTCATTAAATGTAAAGACCAAATAAACTTTTTATGAAACCAAACCTCGTCTTCGTCGTCGTCGTCTCAATCAATGGACGTCCACTGCTGGACAAATGTCTCTCTTAATGAATTCCAATGGGCCCGATCTTGAGCCGCTTGAATCCAGCGGCTGCCAGCGACCCGCCTAATATCATCGGTCCACCTGGTGGGGGGGTCTGCCGACGCTGCGTTTTCCGGTGCGAAGCCGCCACTCTAGCACCTTCGTGCCCCAACGTCCATCGGTTCTGCGAACTATGTGCCCTGCCCATTGCCACTTCAGCTTCGCAATTCGGTAGGCTACGTCGGTGACTTTAGTTCTCCTACGGATCCCCTCATTTCTGATTTGATCACGTAGGGAAACCGCGAGCAAACCCTCTCCATTGCCCGCTGAGTGATTTATTTACCATTTATTTATATTTATTTACCATTGATCCATTTACCAAACCCACTTATCTTTTATTTGCACAAAGTTATAGTCAAAATAGTAGCGGGACTTTTGACCAATCCTGTACATCGCTGCCTATTTTAAAAACTCACGCAAAAAATCATAGGTGACCATGGACTTTAGTTTTTTATAAATCGTTTATAAAAAATGATAGTTACAGATCATCTGACCATATGTATTCTTTTAGTGACTAATTAATGTTGACATTGCCTTACTTTTTCAATGATTACATTAGTTTTAACCTAATTCAGGTATGACGTAATGGTCATATGTTACAGTTAAGATTAAGCTGTAAACATGATCATGACCAGTAGATAAATTTAACAATGTCATTTGAAAGTTTGAACATGATCAAATCTAATAACACGACATGACACGTATTGGACCCGATGTTTTATCATATATTACTGGGCATTCATCATTCGAACTAATTAACATAAAGATATTCTATTTCCTAATATAACATCTATTTTTATTCCATAAATTAGTCACCACACTCTTCCCCTTTGCTTTCTGCAGTCTCTATAACCCAAATAAGGGATAAGAGCTCCTTATTGTACTGTTTTGTCTTTAATTTGAAGTGTACTCTGTATGTATATTTCTTGTGGTGTACAATTAAAATGTAGATAACACTTCTACCTAACCTCTATACTAATTGAGCCAGCAAACGCTGTTCTACTATGAATTCGTCATTAAAAACAGGGGGTCAGGGTAGGAGTGTTAAAAACACTTTACGATCTATACGTATGCCTATGAGGGGTTTCGGAGTGCGACCTGAAGCATCGTGATATAAAATTTTTATACATTACAAAGCTGGTAAGATTGTTTGGATGTACGAGCTAATCGCAGGAATTACAGCTTCAAATTGATTATTATTTTTTTATTTTACAGAGTCTATTTAGAGAAGGCGTTAAGCTATATAAATTACGCAACAAGTACAAAACAATTATGACGGAATTGTTCCTCTTAAAAACTTTAAAAAGTCAATGATAAAATGGATATTTATATCTTTGACTATTATGAATTAGTCAAGAGTTTGTATGTAATACAACGATAAATAATGTGTCTGAAAAGTCAAGCAGTCGGGGAACTTTAGTCGAAAACGCTTTCTACTTTCCTCTAATCCGTTAGAAATATACCAAAACAATATGTGGTATAATAATTCCTTTTTATAGATCTACAATACATATGTATATGTCGGAGAATAAGAGAGAAAGGAAGCATAAAGCATAGAGGCGTAGGGTTCTCCGCCGACATCGTCATTAATAGCATCCATGATTAAATTTCCTACAATCCGGGTACTTTCAAATGCAGAGTGAATAGGCTGCATCAATACTTAACATCAGGTTTGATTGCAGCCAAGCGCTGGCCTGTTACAAAAAAAAAAAAAAATTCCATACTGTGGGCGTTGGTGGGTCATGTAGGTGCAATCAAACGCTTTATTAATTAACTCAGATTATAATGTCCAATCACTTAATTTTCCCGATACACAAACTCATTAACATTGATAGCTAGGAACGCGAACGGACTACCGCACTCCGACATATATATGAGTTTTAAGGTTGATATAGGTAAAGAGTTAAAAAGATAAGTACCCAGCCCATTAACGTTTCATTGATGGGCACAGGCCTCATCACTCATAGGAGAGAGGGATTTTAGAACATTGACCCGATATGCTATTCTACTGCGGCTTGGCAGGCATAGTACATAGGTATATTTGCCAAGACAAGTGCACTCTCTTTACTTCCACAATCATAGTCCTATTCACATCGATAGTCCGACACGACAGTTATGATATAGGTAATATATCTTCATTATGGTAGCAAATTTCTTCACAATTTCAAGCTAATGTTTAATTTAAGTACATAAACGTTAATGGCCGCGCTGGCTTTGGTCCCATTATTTGCTTTGCTAGCTGAGGTTCCGGGATCGATCCCTGGTAGGACGAATTTAGGAAACAGACTTGCATTCCAGTACGATGCTATGTAGAAATCAGAAGAGGTAAAATTGCCTCTTATCAGATCAGCGCGTTGCCATCTTGGACTGTATCATTACTTACGAACAATAAGAAAAAACATGATGACGGACAAGTCTTTCATAAAAAGAGTCATTGAAATGCATGTCTGGTAAGTAACAAATCAAAATATGCTTCCTGTATTGCAGTCGCAGCAAATTGTATCGCTACTTTCATATTGCACCATTCTTTATGCCCATCTATCAAGATAAGGTAACCGCCTATTGTTACGTCGCTATCTGGTGACAGCTGTCGCAGATAAGGTATTATAATGGTGTTATTTTTTGAGGTATTTAGATTAAACCTTTCTCTCAAATGGGACGTGACATATCTTAATCGATTTCTCGGGGGAAATCGATCAAGATAGGTCATTTCTGGCCAAATCTAGGTCCAATGTAAAAGAAGCATCATTAAGTGACGTATGTATATCATAAACACGGAGATATGTACGTAAAATATATTCAATTAAAATATTCACTTATAGAGCAAAAATGGCGTAATATACAATTGTAATTTAAGAAATAAAAACAAAGTTGTAATGCCATATTTTAAAGTGATGGAGGTTAAGAAATCATTTGTGGAGTTGAGCATAGGCATTTATAATAAAATTTACAATTAGTTTTGGATTAGGGTCTACATAGATGTCAAAAACATCCTTTTATGAAAGGCATATTATAATGTTGGAGATTGTTTAAGCGATAAATAATATAAAAGTTTGGAGTCCATTCCAGTTACACACTAAAGCAAAATATTACATATTATAAGTTACAAAACTTTATTTAAAAGAGTAACCGTTGAGTTTCTTGCTGGTGAACCGGTGGTAGATTCGTTACCAACAGACAGATTACTATTTAAAAGTTCTTTTTAGGCTTACTTGAGTCAAGAACCTATTGATTTTACAATCCACGGAAAGAAATTTGACACTAACGATGTTGCGAATTTTTTCTTAGAGCATATACGATGTTAAATAGATATAAAATAAAATAGGTACTTCAGTGTTAATAAAAAAGTCTACAAAAATAATTCGAGAAATTTCGATCAAATTCGATTTTATTTCGAATAATCCTATTTATTTCGAATTATTTTATATACAAATATCAATTAAACAGTTTTACATTTTATTCAATCCGTGAAATATATTTACGCAAATAGAACAATTAATATAGTTGTTTTATTTTAAAGAGAATAAAATAACAGAAAAGTAAAAACGAAAAGTGTATTATTCGTAAGTCGAATATCTCGATACATGGCTTGAATTATTTAAATAGAAACAATTAAAAATACAGACATTTTATTTCATAAATTCGCCAAATATTCGAAAATTTTCGAATTATCCGATTTTTTTGGAATTTCTGATAATTCGAGTTATTCGATTTTTCGAATTTTGAATCAAATATTGATTCGATTCGAACGATCTTCGCACATCCCTTTCATATAGTATATGCAAGGAAAAGCCCTAAATGAGTTTGTTAAACTTTATTTTGTTAATATGAAGTCTAGGTTCGAACAAAAATATAATGCGATTTAACTACAATATATTTACTAGAGTATTTAAAATATATATGAAGAATAATATTATCTATAATTCCGAACGGTATTTAATTCTTTAACCATATTATTTATAACATAAACCAGCGCCCATTAGCGCAGTTTTCGCCATGACTTGATTATAAAAATGAAAGTGGATACGTTTCCTCTTCGTCACGACATCGACGAGTTTTTTATTGGAAACCTTATAAAATAACAGACCGTTGATTGTTGTAATTGGTAACACTTTTTATAGTAACTACTGTATTACCTTTTGATTGCAAATTATAATAGAAACCGAGATACAACGCTAACTTGATTTAGGTATTGTACATTACTTTATTCGAGCAGGTTTAAAAAGCATTTTTCATCGTCAACTCCGTTCGTTGGTAATGGATCCACTTTTGTTTCAGAAACAAAGACAGACGATAGTATTAGTGACAATGTTGGTGATGGTATGGTAAAAATCGATCCTGATTTAAAAAAACTGTATTTTTAAACCAGTACCAAATCACGTAATTAAAAGCTTCTGACGTGGTACAACTAACGCAAGAATGCGACGCGCGTTTATCAGTTCATTGACCCATGCGTTCGAAAACCAGCTGATTTTGATTTTGTGTTTCATTGCTGGTTTTTTCTAGTAATGTGTTTTTTATAAAACTATCATTTCATTTAGTTGTACTAACACGATGGAGTGTAAATAATACTAATAAAACGTTTTAAAAATATGATTCTTTAATAAATCATGATCCGTCCCATCATCAAAGATGTCATTAGTACTACTGTCTGTCTTCGTTTTCGGAAGCGGTCTCCTAACACCTTGTATAGATAATTTTTATGTGCATGTGTATGTCACTGAATTGCTTTTAAACGGCTGGACCGATTTTGTTAAATTCTTCTGTGTGTCTTCAGGCGAATTCCAGAATAATTTCGATTGACAATACGATCCAATAAGTATCGTATATACCCATATCTCAACGGTATCATTAACTAGAGCTAGTTTATATAAATGTATCATTGAAAACTGGATTTAAATTCAAATAATTTAAAACATATGTAGAGGTAAGTCCAACACTGATTTTGGTACCTTATTATATCATGCTTAGTTCGGGAAATGATTTTACTTACGTGTTTACTGCAATTTTGGGGTGTGTTTTACACATTTCGCTGGCTAAGATCAAGGGTTTCATTTCCTGTTGGGAAATTATATGAATAGCCAAATTTTATTGTCTAATTTTTCCAGGTCTGTACTGGATTAAGCTGTAGGTATTAACTGTTTATGATTGTAGAACTACGCCTCATTTCCATAGAGGTAGGCAGAGACCACGTCCTTCCACTTGCCACGATCCTTGCATATCTCCTTCGCTTCTTTCATTCTCGTTAAACCTCTCATACAAGTTCGTCGATTTAGAGTATTCATTACCTGTCCCTTATTTAAAATGTTCTGCATATGGTCCACGAACGGTCTTCCCCTTCCAACTTTCCCATTCACTCTTGACTCATAAATCCGTTTTATCAGTCTCATTTCATTCATTCTCTCTACGTGCTCAAATTATCTACATCTTTTATATCACAACGTTCTCTTATCACACTATTTCTTACTTTCTCACTCAGTTTCAATCTACTCATACTTCTCAATGCTCTCATCTCTACGGCATTTATTCTACCTTTAATTCTGCCATACCCAACTTCTAAAACGGCAGTCTATCATAAAAAAAACATTTATTCTAGCTACCAGTATTCAAAGAAAGTCATCTGAATATTCATATGGTCATTTATTTATTTATTTTATTTATTTATTTAAAACTTTATTGCACACTTTTAAGAAATAACNTCGATATAAGGCGTAACAACTTTCATGAGATACCAGTATAAGTATACAACATTTAATCCGGTAATGTACATATTATAAAACAAGATTCCTGAGGCGTACATCTGTAATTTATCACAATATTTGGCATATTGCTTTTATATTTTCGGAATATCCCGTCCCCGTAGAAATTTGTGAAATATTTTATCAAAAAAAGGTAGCTAACAGCCCCAGTATTTTGTTTCGATGGCTTAGTGGTTAGACGCGTGGATTCTGATTCAGAGAAGTAGCAGATTTGAATTTTGATAATGCAAGGATATTTGTATATCCTGGGTATATATATAGTCTGCAAAAGTTTTTATGCACAAACCTCGACCCATGGGTCAAAGGTGTAGGCTCGACGAGGGAGAGAGCTCGCAACACCCACTAGAACTCAACAGAACCTTCTTTAACCATCTACATGCCTTAAGGGGTTCAACCTTTGCATTTATCCCAGGTGTCCCGTATGAGTCCGACTGAGCGTCTTGTAACCCGCCTCCATCGGCTTCTATCTATCGGCGGTGGTCTATGCTTTTAAATCCCTTTCTTCCATAAGTGAGGAGGCCTGTACCCAGCAGTGAGACGATATTTAGCTGTTACTTTCCATTTTTTAAACCTATTCTAACATAAATCATTATAGGTATTATAATAGCTTCTTAAAACCTTGAATCATATCCGAATCGTATAATTATACGACACTTTTTAAAGTTTCACAAGCTCCCACGATACAGCAATTAGCGCAACGTGTAATTTAGTGATAATAAGTTAAGAAAATTACAGGGTACGAATGCATATAGAGAAGATAATATCAGACCTGTTTTAACTGTTGCTATTTTCGCAAAGGTCTTTTCAACGTTTACGAGCTTGTTCAACGTAGTTGTTGTAGACGAGTATATACCAGGGACACATAGTCCAGCTAGCTAGGTATATCCAATTTCGAGAAGGAGATCAATATCCCTCAGTGCATGAAGACGAAACTCTTCGAACAATGCGTGTTGCCAGTGATGACCTACGGCTCCGAAACGTGGTTGCTGAGTATGGGCCTCATTCGAAAGCTCAGATTCACTCAGCGTGCGATGGAGAGGGCTATCGGAGTCTCACGACGTGAACAAATCAGGAATGAGGAGATCCGTAGCAAAACCAAAGTCACCAATATAGCCCTACGAATCGCGAACCTGAAGTAGCAATGGGCGGAGCACATGGTCCGACGGACAGATAGACGTTGGGGCCCGAAGGTGCTGGAGTGGCGACCCCGCACCGGATGGCACAGTGTATGGAGATCCCCACAAGGTGGACGACATAAAGAGGGTCGCCGGCAGCCGCTGGAGCCAGGCGTCGCATGATCGGACCTTGTGGACATCACTACGAGACCTATCAGCAGTGGACGTCTACATACACGAATTAGAAGCTCAACTTTTGCCACTAGATCATCAGTTATAATGATAAGACGTAGATTCTTGTTTAAAGAAGTCACAGTTTCAAATTCTAAATTTCCGTATATGCATATCCTTGGAGCAATTGTGGGGTACGTATAGTCTGCCAATTTGCAGTGGAGCAGCGTGGTGAGTCTATGGTTTCTATAAACCCTCTCTTCCAACACTCAGGAGGCCTAAGGATATACAAATCAAAAGTTCAAATTTCGCCACTAAACCATCGGGTCCAATTATGAGACGTGGATTCTCTTTCAGAGAAGTCAAAGGCTCGAATCTTGAGAAGACAACACTAAGTTACCCTTTATATAGACAAACTGACGTTATTATTTGTTCATTTCAATCCATCACTGTGCTTTTCGTTGAAAGAAAACATGTTCCAGTACAATGGCGTAAAGAAGCCTCAAAAAAATAACTGTTTCTCTTCTTCTAAGATTGTATTATCTCACTTATCATCAGGTGAGCTCAAAGTCAAGCTGTCACTAATGAATAATATACCTCAATCCCTACATTTTTTCTATTATATTGAATCAAATATAAATCAAAATATCATAAGACATTTATCAACATAGCAGGACGTTTGTGAGGTTTATGTAACGTGATATCCAACAAGAATGTTGTTTATAATTAAGGACACTTCAGCTATTTATTCCGACTTTAGAAACTGTTGCTTTCGATTATGTAACTTCCGAAAAGTATTTACTTATTTTATGAGTATCCTGTTAAATATTTATATATAACTAGCAATGCCCCGCGGTTTTATCGGGGCATTTAATACAGAGGTATGAATAATATGGTTTGATCATTGTCGGCACTTAGTATCTTTTAAAATGTAAAAAAATTGTTATAGTGCCATAACTACAGTAATTGGGCATATGATACTTTTTTGTAGATATTACGTTCTATAATATTGTAGAACATTTTTTGTTCTATCATCAATAGTTTTCGCAGCGCACGCGGTAACAGATTTTTTTTGTTTCACGTATTTTTATTAGGGATCCATATTTTTTTTTGTGAAAATAATAAAGCAATTTTCTATTGTTAAAAAACATACATACAGAAAAACAAATGTTTCCTCTTTATAATATTACTTTAGATTAAAGGCTGTATCCCGCACGTAATGGAAAATGGCCAAGTTACTCCTTATAACATCATCTATCTGCCAGTAAAAGCCACTTCACGATCTGTCCAAACGTTTCAGGCATTAGCGACTACAAATATAAACAAACCGATAAACATTTTAAATCTATAAAAATAAATGAAATTGATGTGCATGTTTGTAATTTCAAATTAACAGCTTATTACTAAAAACTTACGCATATATTTACTTCATTGCTGGACTGGTTATTATCAACCAATGCTTGTCCAATAAGAATTGTTACGTGAATAAACTGTTAGTCTCGTAAAAGAGGCAAGTAGCAGACTTTTAATAATCCATAGCTGGGAACGAGCCTCCTCATCCATGGGTGATAGGGTTTCTAGAGACAGTACCCCAGAACTGCTACAGGGAAGTGCAGATATTTGATTGGATTGGATTGGAAAGAACAATCAATCACCTAAGTTTCTTCTTATGAAGAGAGACTTGGTGGTGCGAGTCCAGGGTATGAATACGCGACTTCTCTATATAAGACGCCATGCAAAACCTTTTTTCTATTGCTGGGAAATGCATTTACGCACTTAACCCGACTAATAACCGGTCAGGAGTGTGGGACTCGGCGATGGAGAAAACCTCGCAGTACCTACTAAAATTTTGCAGTTCCCTCTTCATGAATGATGAACGGGGGGATCAATTTGCGCTTTCAGCCTTGGTGTCCCGGATAAATCCGACTGAGGATTCACAGACCGCCTAGTACACCGCCATCTTCGGCTGTATGCCTAGTGGTACTGCTTCTACCATAATATCTTGTATAACTTTTAAATCAATAAACAAGTGCGTCTATTCAAACCAATTCTTTTCTAGTAAATTAATAACAATATCAATAAATCTATTAAAACCATTGTAATGAAAGCCATTCTCTGCATTGAGATATCAATTGTTATAGTTAAAATAGAAAAGTTAGATGAATTGAGATATTAAATCCGTATATTGCTGTCACTTTTAAAGAGTTTTAGAATCCCGTAATGCAATTAAACAATAAGTTTAAGATAATTACTTTACTACATACTTAGTTATCTGTATGTTTTAGTATTTAATAAAAATACAACTTTAGATTTTATAATGTCTTTAGATTGTCATTAATTTATTTTCTAGAATTACAAAAATACTTTTTACAATAGCGTAAACTAAGTAAGATATGGTCTTTAGTAAAACACAAGCGAATCTTTTTTAAAGAAAGTATCGTGTTTATTGGAAAAACTAATTTTAACAATAATTTACCATTAATTTTGACTTTATTGTGTTATTCTAACTAGATTGTTTAGTATTACTGTACTTAAGGAGAAAATTTAAATAATTGTACCCATACTAGAGCAGCGTGGTGGGTGTAAGCTTCAAATTCTCGCTCCTAGTATCAAGAAGGATTGTATTGTTACATACTCGTAAATGATGAATTAGATTTGTGCTTTTTCATTTAGAGATTTATTATGAGAGATAACTTCTGTAGGTTAGCTATGTTTAGTATTATAATTAATTAAACAGTAAAATAACGCATATTTTTTTTCAAAAAGAGTAGTGATATTGTAAAAACGAGTCCAATTTTATAGTATTTAAATTTTTTTTATTAATTACGGTAAATATTTCGACATTTGTGCGAGTTATTGAAGGCTTACACTAAATTTAATACGGAACCCTCAGTGCGTTAGAAATGTTTCTAGTAAGTTTAATATTTTTTCTTGTTAGTTAAGTAAGCTATTGTGAATCTGATACGCTTTGTTTGTAAGGAAATATCCGGTAATCTTATTATTTGGCCGACAAAGACCAAATGAAAGGTTACCTTCTACCAACGCGGAAAAAGAAAGTAGAGTTTCATTACATTTCAAACTATTGTTTGCACGTCATATCATCAAGTGTAATTTACATGTAATAATGTTTTTAAGTTACAAATATGACCGTATAACATTAACTGCATGTAAAAGATGATTTATATTTACATTAATACGTGAAACAAAAACTTTGTACCCCTTTTTACGAAAATTGCGAGGACGGAGGAGTATGAAATTTCCCACACGGGAAGGAGTGCACAATGATAATATATTTTTAACCGACTTCAAAAAAAGGAGGAGGTTATCAATTCGTCTGTATTTTTTTTTATGTTTGTTACGTCACATCTCCCGACTGGGTGGACCGATTTTGAAGATTTTTTTTTAATGCAGGGTGCTCGTCATAGGGTCCCATTTAAACCAGCTCTGATGATGGCATCCATGACAAAACCGGATAAGTCTTAAATTTGCGTAAGCATGTGGCAAATGGACGAATAACTCAAGATCACGCCAAATCGATGATTCTTTTTTTATTAGAAATGATATATTTCAAGGGTTGTTTTGTGATAGTTTGGTAAGTTTTGATGATGTAATCCATGATAAAGTGACGGAACTCTTCAATTCTTAGGAGCAAATCAACGATACTGGGCAGAATGTTCTATAAGCTATCCAGATATTTGAGTTGCCTACCGTAACTTCGGTATGGTCAAGTGCTAGTCGTAGTTAAACATGAAGTTCAATGGAACTCCTCAACGGCTTACAGTAAGAGTGTGATTTTTGACAAAATCTATAACTGTCTGTAATCAAATGCCAATGACCTTACGTTTGTTGCTGCATTGCAATATTTGAAAGTTGAATTATGTGTGAAGCGGTGGTTAAGGGTAATAAGGGTTCCGGGTTCGATCCCGGGTGTGGCGATATTAATGTAAATTTAACTTTGTAAAGTTGTTTCATTTAAACGGTGTTATCTCATGAGAAACGCATTTTAGGTGTACATATATTGATTACACTAAAAATCAAAAATTTAACAAAAAAAGAACCGCCTTCAAAACAGACTTCCAAATATATTATATGCTCTAAAAAGTAAGAAATAATTGCTTATTCTTTTATAGTATTCTTCGTATTGTTATATTTACATAATTCTTGTGTTTAAATTCGCAAAAATGACTCTGTGACACCACGATATGCAAGTCTTTGGTTGGTTTAAACATTCTGTGTAATTATAAAACATCTTTCCTATAAAAATAGCTTTTTTGAATTGTGTCACTAATATTCTAAAGAATCGAGCATAGTCTCGGGATTTAAAAGACATGATGGTTAAGATTATAAACACAACAGCAACACTGAGATCGATCTAATTTTGTAAATTAATTAGCACATGGCGAGTTGGCGCTATGCCGATTATTTGTTACTTCCGAAAGAACAGATTTTCTTAACATAAAGCATTTCCAATTAACAAAAATAAATATAGAGAATGAAACTGATAGGAGCCATTTCGAGATGATAATAATTGATATACGCTTCGAATTATCCGTTCCCCAGGAATTTATTATTTTTTATAGGTTTTAGTCTCTAACTCTTTATTAGATACGATATAAAATTGTGTTGCTGTTGTTCTTTTCAAAATTATTTTTTATAATGTTTATCAGAGAACCTATATTTAATTTAATATAGATTATATTACGAAAATTTCGAAATGGATTCCGAATTAAAAAAAAAAAGCTAAAAGTACACATGTCAGAAGTGAAACTTCTATGGCAAACTTATTTTTAAGTATTGTTTATATTTATACAAATATAAAATTTTAGATTTCCGAGACTTAGATGGAGGAAAAAAGGAAGATATATTAGAAATTTAATAAATTTAATTGTCGTTAAAATATTTAAAGTATCGAAAATTAATGCAATTGATTTATTTAAATCTCAAATGTCGAATTGTAAATAAAAATGCTAAGAAGACGAGTGGCAAATTAAAATGCCACATGTTGTTTGTAAATATTAAAACTACCTAACCTTCAAAGAAATAGGCATAAAAACGCTGCACATCTTCGTGACGTCACGCTTTTCATTCCGTAAAAATTTTACTCTCATGGGCCTAAAGAAGTTTCACTTCAAAAATTAAACGCTGCTCAAATTACCATGATTATGTAGTTTACAGTTAAAGCAAAATATTTTTCTAAACGAATCTATTAATATTTGAATCAATTTTTTATTATAATTGTAGTGTAGATAAAAATATATAATACATATCTTGATATGATAACACGAAATATGCCTTTTTTGTGGCTGGTAAATGCAATTTACGCCCTAACCCTGACCGATGACCAGTCAGGAGTGTGAGACTCGGCGTTCGCAATACGAGCTAAAACCCAGCGGAACCCTCTTCATCTATAAGTGAGGCACCAGGTGTTCAGATTGTGCATTCTGCTCTGGTGTCTCGGATGAGTCCGACGGAGGGTTCACGGAGGAGGGAAGAGGTGCACAAACATGCGCCACCTTATATTCCGCCTCCTTCGGCGGTGAGAGGGAGCATTCACTGCAATCTCCCTTTCTCTCTCGTGGGCTTCCTTCAGCGAGACTGCCATCACGCAAAAGAAGGCTACTTCCACTCACCATCTCTCACTGGAGAGCATCGTTAATGAATTTCGCAAAACAATAGGAAAAAATGAACTCAAATGTTATCCCATTTGAATGCAAACATTCCACTCGCATTAGTTGTATAGTGTAAATCATTTTGCATGTTCACATCCGTTATTATATTGTCATTACGTCGACAAAGTCGCGAAAGCTCATTCTGCTTGGAGACTACAAAACAACTCGATTTGCGGTTAGTTGGCACATCGCCACTCACCAAATCTCAAATGCAATGCATCATACGTGAATTGTTACAGCTTGTTCGAATGTATACAGAAAATTTTCTCTAATAATGATATTGCAATATTTGTTTTAGCATTCTATCTATATTGCCATATATAAAAGCTATTTACTATTGACTCAGTTAACACGAAATTACCCTCACCATAGGTCGGATTTTCCTATATTCTCACGGAAACGGTCATATATCCTATATAACCGTGGCACCGAGAGGTACAGCAATCTGTGTTTGTGTGCTCAGGTGGGTTCAAGAATTCTTTAAATTGACAATCTGATACATAAAGGATTTTCCCATATTTCCACGGTGTCGGGAACTATGCGGGAAACAGTTAGGATTATATATAAGTCGGAGTGCAAGAGTCTGTGGATCGCTGGTCCGTGTGTAATAGTTTGTGGAAAAAAGGCGCCATCTGTGTATCGGCGTGGGGGTAGAGTCAATAAGTGGTAGTCCGGCCCGTCTCTCGGCAGCTCTCGAGTGGCGGTCGGCCGGAGTGGTCGACTATTGAAACTGTCGCGTCCCTAGNAATTCTTTAAATTGACAATCTGATACATAAAGGATTTTCCCATATTTCCACGGTGTCGGGAACTATGCGGGAAACAATTAGGATTATATATAAGTCGGAGTGCAAGAGTCTGTGGATCGCTGGTCCGTGTGTAATAGTCTGTGGAACGCATGCGCCATCTGTGTATCGGCGTGGGGGTAGAGCCAATAAGTGGCAGTCTGGCCCATCTCTCGGCAGCTCTCGAGTGGCGGTCGGCCGGAGTGGTCGACTATTGAAACTGTCGCGTCCCTAGCTATTATTGTTAATGAGTTTGTGTTCATTGATATCGGGAACATTAAGTGATTGAACCAACATTACCCACGAACGCCCACAGAATAAGAAATTAAATAATGGATCCCATTAATGACGATGTCGGCGGAGAACCCTACGCCTCTGTGCTTTATGCTTCTCCGTTCTCTCTTATTCTCCGACATATACATATAAGTCGGAATTATATAGTTTTCGGAACGCCGGCGTTATCTATCAGCGCTGGATAAAGTCATTGAGTCACAGGCCGGCGGCGTTCTCGGGAGTTCTCGAGTCCGCCAAAGCGATCGACTATTGAAACTATGGCGCGTTATTAAACTAATTTAATGTGTTCGTGTAAATTAAAATCGGGAACATAAAGTGATTAGACATTATAATCTGAGTTAATTAATATTGTGTTGGGTTGCACCAACATTAAAGACCGACGACCACAGTTTGGAGGTTGAATTATGGATTCCTCTTATGACGATGTCGGCGGGAACCAGTGCTCTTTCTGCGACATATATATCTTGCTACTAACAGTCAATAAAAATATATTGTTTAGACAAACGACACTGTTATATATTATAAAAGACCTGAATAACAGCTCAGATATGTCGTTTAAGTAGCCTGTTTAACGACCCTAGATTCTAGCCCTTTATAGCCTACTAAACAAAGCCACGCGATATGACTATATAACGTATATTCATATAAAAACATATTGATAAAGCTACCTACATTCTTTAAGTATTATATAATAGACTGGCTAAACCAAAGCATTACGGTAAAATATTCCCGATAAAAGAAAGTTAAAGTTACATACGGTAATAAAAGCTATTTCTCAGGAAATTCAGTAATTGAAGGAGGTACAGTAGATTGGGAGGTAGGAGGCATAGATTTGCACTTCTCCTGCCTCCTTCCGAAATTTCCCAGGTAGAGGCTTCCAGAGTAACAGGGTGGATTGCGTCTACCGATTCTCTGATGCTTCATTTGAAGATGAGGTTCAATGGGTAGTCAGGATTATAACCAGGGAGACTCATACTCTGAATTAGATTTTGTATGATCTGGGTGCGTAATGATATTTCTAGCGCAAAAAAGGCCAACATAAACAAATATATAACAGTAATAACTATCATTTAAGAAAAAGTAGTTTTTGAAGAGAAACTTCTTAAGGCGCATAAGGGCAATTTTACGGAAGAAACGTGATTAGCGTCACGAAGATGGGCAGCGTTTTTATGCTAAATGGTTTGAAGGTTAGGAAGTTTTAAATATTTACGAATAACATATGTCATTTGAATTTGCCACTTGTCATTTAACAATTTAAGATACTATTCATAAAATATAAAATGAAAATATTTAATAAATTCAATTTATTTTCTAAATTTTTGTTTACAATTCGTCATTTGATATTTCAGTAAATTGTTTGCATTAATTTTCGACACTTTTAATATTTTAATGACAGTTAAAATCATAAAATTCCTAACATATCTTCCTTTTTCCCTCCCTCTAAGTTTCGGAAATCTTAATTTTTAGATTTGTATAAATATAAACAAGACTCAAAAGTTAGTTTGCCAGAGAAGTTTCACTTCTGACATATGTACTTTGTACTCACGCACATTTTGCTTGTCTTTTGATGAATAGTATAAATATGGTTATGTTATAACTAAACTAAAAAGTACGACATAATCTTTTTAGGTTAAGTAAATCTACTTTATGTATCAAATACGAAAACACCGACCACCATGATTTCATATGTGACTCACAACTAACAATAGGTTCATACCACTGTCACCACAATGTCTGACACGTCGCCTACATCATGTGGATCAGTTTTAACTTAAAAAAAAAGTGGAACATAACCATTGTGCCATAATATAGAAAGTTTGTTCCGTTAAAGTTTCGCTTTTTACGTTTACCAGACTTTTAACGTCGTTTCAACAGAATATTTTGTCGCACCTTTTCCCACTTGTAGCGGTGTCTTAAATACGAATAAATACGAAAGTTTTGTTGGCATTTATAAAAAGAAATAAACTTATTTACTTTAATACAATATCGTTCAATTCTATACAGTGGCATATGATATAATAAACGAGTTCTATTTAGATTTGTAAGTATATAGTAGCATGTGTTAGACTATAGATAATTGGGTGACAACACTGACAGCTCTAAAAAGTTAGGAATGATTGAGTAATATAGTGGCACTTAAAAATACCAAAAACATTGTGCAATATTATGAAATGTTATGGAATACGAGGTAACTTTAACGATCGCAACAATTTTTTTATATATAGTCTTTGAATTCGCACGACCCGGGAATCGAAACCCTTCATTTTTGTAGCCGAACAAGCTGTAGAATAGACGATATAGGTAGTCATATGAATAAACACTATGGACCTCATACGATAGCTTAGAGTCACTCAGCGTGCTATGGAGAGGGTTATGCTAGGAGTTTCTCTACGCGATCAAATCAGAAATGAGGAGATCCGTAGCAGAACCAAAGTCACCGACGTAACCCTACGAATCGCGAACCTGAAGTGGCAATGGGCGGGGCACGTAGTCCGACGGACCGATGGACGTTGGGGCCCGAAGGTGCTGGAGTACGGCGCAGTGTAGGGAGACCCCCCGAAAGTCGGACCGACGACATAAAGGGGGTTGCCGGTAGCCGCTGGAGCCTGGCGGCGCAAGATTGGGCTTTGTGGGCGTCATTACGTGAGACCTGTGTCCAGAAGTGGACGTCCATCGGTTGAAGCTACGACGACGAATACGACGACTGCCTGTTATTGATATAATGTTATTAAATATTACCATTTTACCTCATAAATGGTAAGAAATAAAATGAATAACGTAAACAGCTCTCTCAATAAAGTGGTACAATGGTTTGAAGCTAATAATTTATTGCTCAACGCAAATAAAACAAAATGTATCAAATTTAGTCTGCCTAATGTTAAACAAATGCAAACCATTGTTAAACTTAATAATGAGGAACTAGACCTTGTAGACAGTACCGTCTTCTTAGGCATTACGTTAGATAACAGATTACAGTGGGGGCCCCATATAAGTGGTCTATCGAACAGGCTCAGCTCTGCGGCTTACGCAGTTAAAAGAATTCGTCGTCTGACAGATGTTGATACTGCCAGACTGGTATATTTCAGCTATTTTCACAGCATTATGTCATACGGTATTCTACTTTGGGGTAATGCTGCTGATATAGATGCAATATTTGTGCTGCAGAAAAGGGCCGTTCGTGCGATTTACAATATGGGTCCAAGAGAGTCGCTAAGAAACAAATTCAAGGCAGTTAACATAATGACAGTTCACTGCGTATATATATTAGAAAACTTGTTGTATGTACATAAAAACATTGACTCTTTTAATAAAAAGAGTGAATGTACATCATATAACTTACGAAACCAAAACAAACTTGTTATAAATTCTAGTAGGCTGCATAAGATTAACAACTCATTTAAGGGTAACTGTATACGTTTCTATAATAAACTCCCACAAGACGTTCTAAAGATGTCAATTAATAAATTCAAAGTCTTTGTTAAAAGAAAGTTGATAGAAAAATCGTATTATAAGTTGCAAGATTACCTAGACGATAGAAACGCTTGGGAGTGAACAAATTGCTCTAATTTTAATTAAAATATAGTAAACTAATTTGTTATTGTAATGATGATGGTAAAAAAAAAAACCCGACTGAGTTTGTTGTGGGTTCTTCTCGGATCAGGGCGCGAAGGAACCCTCGTAACTTTAGATTTTAAGCCGATCTTGAGTACCGTCATCAGATGTATATTAGAATCAGAGTGTGGAAAAAAAATATAATTTGACGATTCAAAAGTGCTGTAATATGCCTACTTGAATAAAGATATTTTTGATTTTTTGATTTTTTTGAATTTGATACGTAAATGGTAAATATTATGAATAAAGCTTTGAAAGAGAAAGGAATGAAAGTGAATGTAAACAAAACGAAAGTTTTTCTTTTTGAAAGAGATGAATCTATGATGAATTGCAATATTTTGATAGATGGGCAACAAGTGGAAGAGGTGAAAAAATATGTATACTTGGGATCTAAATTTACAAAAGATACAACATGTGAAAGTGATATCGAAAGGAGAGTGAATGCAGGGAATATGGTAAATGGAGCCCTGCGCACCTTTATGAATAGCCAGATGGTGTCTCAAAATGCCAGACTGGTTGTGCATGCAGGAGTGTTGGTGCCAACACTTGTGTATGGTAGTGTAAGTTGGGTATGGCAGAAGAATCACAAAAGTAAAATAAAAAAATAAATGCGGTAGAGATGAGAGCGTTGAGAAGTATGAGTGGATTTTAACTGAGTGACAGAGTAAGAAATAGTGTGATAAGAGAACGTTGTGGTTTAAAAGAAGATGTAGTGACTAAAATTGAGCAAGGTATGCTTATATGGTTTGGGCATGCATAGAGAATGAATGAAAGGAGACTGAAGAAAAGGATTTATGAGTCAAGAGTGAATGCGAAAGTTGGAAGGGGAAGACCAAGGCGAAAGTTCCTGGATCAAATCCAGAACATATTAAATAAGGGCCAAGTCAAGAGTACTTTAAACCGACGAACCTGTATGAAAGGTTTAATGAGAATGAAAGAAGCGAAGGAGATATGCAAGGATCGTGGCAAGTGGAAGGATGTTGTCTCTGCCTACCCCTATGGGAATGAGGCGTGATGCTATGTATGTATGTATGTTCTAAGCGTCATTCACGTTAGTTCATTTCATTGGTAACTTTTTTCCGTGTATATTCTATTACAAATATTTTGTCAATAACATCTCACACATAAATGCATCGAATACGCAATTCTATGTGGGACCCATATATTTGTATGCAGTATAAATGGCGTATAATAGTAATAAGACATCTATTATGTTTTATTCGGGCATCGAACTTGGACTTGGCAAATAAACAAGGTTCGATTGTTTCTGAACGGAATTATTCAGTACGCGTTCGTCTCGGATTCCGTTTGCATTATCCGTGGCCCGATTTAAAAAGTTAACGGGTGTAAACGTGTGATTTACATAAAGCCTTCTGAATTTACAATGATCATTTCAATATTAGGAGTCTCACTTCTATATTTATATGTCTAAATCTGATGACAGTTTGATAGAAGTTAGAACCAAGCTAATATTTGGCTGTTGCTCGCAGCCGACCTTTGAACTTGGTAAATTTCTTTTTACGTACAATGCTTGACTGTGACCTCATCTGATGGTAAATGAGTCTAATACAGATGCACGTTAACTTGGTAAAGCATAATTTACACCTCATGAATTCTACACAGTAATAACTCGTAATTCTTTTTTGCTTGACGGTGTCTGCAGGTCGGGTGTTTAAGTACTCATGACCAAAGCCCACCAGGCTAGTTTCAGGTAAATGAAAATTCTTGTAACTTTCTAAATTTGGCTTGTCGGAAATCGATCCTAGGACCTCTGCGAGTACTCGCACTATTTCGCCTGCGTGGCCATCAAAACCACCACGCAGTAAAAACTTAATTTGAATAATTGACTTTTTTGCAGCTGATGTAGTGACGTGAGTAGTTTGCCATCTGAAGCGTCTGGAGACTTACAACAATAGGAGTCATGGATCTCTCTCCTACCGTCTGGTGCAGGTGCTGACGGGGCATGGATGCTTCTGCAAGTTTCTGCACCAAATAGGTCGTGAGGAAACGCCCGTCTGTCATGAGTGTGGTGCCACTGTAGATACCCAGCACCATACGTTGACAGAGTGTCCGGTGTGGGCGCCACAGTGGCATATGTTGTTGTCACTGGTCCTAGGAGACCTCTCTTTGGAGAGCATAATTGATGTGTTGCTCACCAGCGACTTTGGATGAAGGGTGGTTGCCTTCTTTTGCGAGACTATCATCTCGCTAAAGGAGGCTAATGAGAGGCAAAGGGAGGATGCTGCTAATGCCCTTCCTCTCCGTTGAAGGAGGCTAGGTGGCAATAGGCGCAGGTATGCGCTCCAATATTCCCCTCAGTAAACTGTAGACTATTATAGTCGGCATCATCCAGGTGACTAGAGTGGAATGTGAAACGGGACCCTCTAGTGACCTTATCCAAGGATGACGAGGGATGCACTGGGTTTTAGTGGGTGTTCTGGTTTTAGCGAGCCCCACACTCCCGGTTGGAAGAATTCTTATTCTTCCGGGGCTTAGGTCGTGGCTAGTTACTACCCTACCTGCAAAAGCGTACTGCCAAGCAAAACATTTGTGTTTCTTTACAACCATGCCTGAATAAAAATTGCCAGACTAGATTTGGGCGCTTCCACCTTAGACTATACCATCACTAACCAGCACGTGTAAACACAGTCGAGCTCTAACTTATCAGCAGTAAAAACAAATACATGTTTTTTGATTACACTGTAACTTAGCATAGACGAACTTCTTTTTTTTGTTTTCAACTACGAAATTCATTCAATGTTACGCTGTGAGTTGTTTAAAAAGTTCTCGTAAAGAAAATTATTTACACTCAAGTCACGTTACACAACGACCTAAATCAAATTCGTAAGTGAACGCTGCGTATGAATTTCGTTCAGGTCACCAGACCACGGCGTGGGAATAATGATAATACTACATAATAATGTGAACCGAAGTTATTAACTCTTAGCGTTGTTTCTATAAGTAAGTACAATTCTATAAGTAAGTAATAAGTAAGCGGCAACCCCCCTGGCAGGCGATCCCCCATGGGAGCTAGAGGCTGAGGTTCTTGCAGCCGCCTACCAGTGCAGGGCGGTTGCAAGAAGCGCAAGCGTGGTGCCTGATAGTGACGAGGTTTGGAGGAGAAGAGTCCTTTTGGATAGGGCCTTAAGGATCTTGAATCCCCAGTAGCGGGGGTAGCCATTGTGGAGGCGATCCGTCCTCCCTCACCTGGAGAACTAGCTATCCAGAAGGCACGGATCGCTTTCCTACAGACTGGTGCATGGTTTGACTGGACACGGATGTTTTGGTAAATGCCTGCATCAGACTGTTGGCTGTGAGGAATCGGCTGCCTGCCACCAGTGTAGTGCTTCCATTGGGGGAAACCTCTCGTTGGTGAACATAGACTACGCAATGCTTACTAACGAGATGGGTTGGAGGGTAGTTGCCTCCTTCTGCGAATCTGTTATGTCACTGACGGAGGCATTAGAGAGGATGAGACAAAATGCTGTCGACGCACCCCCGCTCCGACCTAGGCGCCGGGGTAACAGGGTCCATAGATATGCGCATCTTCTTTCCCTTCCATAAGTGATTTAGAGTAGACTGCGTACGAGTAGGTGTACCTCTGGTTCTCCAATTAAGGATGTCGAAGCTTCTCCGCTGGGTTTTAGTGGGTATTCTGACCTGTCAGTGATTCCCACACCCCGTGCCTAAAGGCATTTCCCAGCGACAAAAAAATGTTTCTATAAGTAAGTAACAGCCTATTCAAGTCCCATAGCTGAGCACAGGTCTCTTCAACGCGTTGCTAAGGGATAGTTAGTAGTAATTTATACGTAAGGAGTAATTTATACGCCCTTATAATTACGTATATTTAGTAGCTATATTTTATGAATATAGAAGAAAAAAAACAAAACATTCTATGGTTTTATAACACTACTTTTTTACTTTTTACTCCGCGACAGGCTGTAATACGACATGCGATAAAAGCACAAAAAAGGCGATGGAAAAAGCTAGACTTGATGAAGTATTACCTTTCTTAATTACTAACCTAACCGATGTTCCACAAAATGATTTAACACGTTCTTTGCGCCATCATTTTTAAAGAACTTTCAGTTGATGCTTTGGAGACGGAAAAGATCTCGTAACTAACCTATATCAAAATATCGACATATAACGCAAGGAATGAAAATAATTATACTGCTATGCGTTAGGGACCAAATCCGTCACTATTTTTCATGTCCTTGAATTCAACTTTAAGCAAGAAGCAAATATGTATATTTGTCTTACTCATACTAATAGATCTTTACACGTTAGAGCCTCCTGCAAGAAATGATACAACACGATTATAGTCAACGCGCAATACGAAAGTCCTCCACGAGATCTGATAGATCTCGTTATGCAGCGAACGTGTTAATTGGAAAAACACACCGCACTACATCTTTAAAATTATTCACAATTGATTTTAAATTTAGCAAAGTGACTTCATATATTGAGTTTATTACGAATTTCCCAGGGATTCTGGATTTACGAGGACACACCAAATAGTATAGCCAGGAATAATATAAATTGTAATAATATTTTATAACGATGATGTAGGACAAATTGAAATTTTATTGAGGGAGGGTAAGCTGTACCCTCAAATACGGTTAAATCTAATTCAGTAGTCAAGGACACGTTTTGTTATAAAAAGCGTAACGTAAGGGACTATTATACACATAAAAATATATCTAAATTAAAAAGACATTCGCAAAACAAAGTGGCATGTGATAACGCAACGTGAAGTTGTGAAAAATCATAGTAAAACTGTACAGACTTCCTCGCTGGCTCACAGCCAGAATTTCGCTTTGAGGGACATTTCACGTTGTTTATAATGTTAATTATTTATTCAATGTCTGCAAACAATGAACAGAGAATTTATAATAAGCCTAATCTTTTAATGGTATCGTTGTTTATTATTACTAGTATACTACACATAAATATATTTATTTGTCGTAAGTATACATAAATAAATACGTTGGGTAAAACAACTTCGTAATAAATATTGCAATAGGTCCAGTTGTTAGGCTATTAAGTGGGGAGAAATTAACATAGATCGATAATGGGACCAGCAAACAAGTTATAGGTATCGATTATGTATAACTTCTTTTAGATGATTTGTGTTCATTATTTCAAATTCAAACTCATATTTTAATTATATCTATCGATGCGTTTGTAAAGGCGTTCCATTATGGTCCTTTTAACGGATTTTCACACGCACTGATTATAAAATGAGAAAACTGCACTTAGATTACACAAAATAAATTTCATATTTTAAATTAAAAATTTAACAAGAGAAGAACCGCCTTCAAAACAAACTTACAAATATATTAATATGCTCTAAAAAGTAAGAAATAATTGCGTATTCTTTTATAGTGTCGTTCGTATTCTTATATTCGGAGTCGGTGTCAGCCAAGGAAGATGTTCCCCGCGTGTCCACTCCGCAGCTCCCGCGTCTCTCCCACCTATAGCTGTAGCTATATGTAGACACCTCGGCTGACATAGACTCCAAATATAAGAATACGAAGAACACTATAAAAGAATACGCAATTATTTCTTACTTTTAAGAGCATATTAATATATTTGTAAGTTTGTTTTGAAGGCGGTTCTTTATTTGTTAAAAGTTCTATTTATTTTTTGATTTTTAGTGAATCTGAAGTGAACTAAAAAATGCAAATGCAGCAACAAACGTAAGCTCATTGATATTTGATTACAGACACTTATATTTTCTGCCATAAGCCGCACCCTTACTGTAAGCCGTTGAGGAGATCCATTGATCTTCATATTTAACTACGACTAGCACTTGACCATGCCAAAGTTACGGTTGGCAACTCAAATATCTGGATAGCCTATTCATTCTGTTGTTCATTCCTAGAACATTCTGTTGAGTATCGTTCATTTGCTCCTAAGAATTGAAGAGTTCCGTCACTTTGTCATGGATTCCATCATCAGAACCTAACCAAACTATCACAAAACAACCCTTGAAGTATATCCTTTCCAATAAAAAAATAATCATCATTTCGATGATTGGCGTGATCTTGAGTTATTCGTCCATTTTTGCGCACATGCTTAATGCAAATATAACAAACACTTATCCAGTTTTCTCATGGATGCCATCATCAGAGCTGGATTTTAAAAATGGGACCCTATGACGAGCACCGCCTTTAATTAAAAAAAAATCATTAAGATCGGTCCACCCAGTCGGGAGATATGAGGTAACAAAACTTAAAAAAAAATACAGACGAATTGATAACATCCTCCTTTTTTTGAAGTCGGTTAAAAATCAACTTATAATGTTAAGTTACAACAACACAAGTAGAAAAATAACTGACTTAACAGTAAGTATTTTATGAAATATTTTAAAGGACAAGAAAAATAAAATTACTTTAAACTTTATGCCTCGTTAAAAGCTGGAATAAAAAAGTATGCTGTTCATTAAGTATGCTCCAAATATGTGTGTGATGTATGGATTAATGCCAAGTAAACCAAAATCTCAACAAATCGTGTGAAACAATACAGAGCCAATCGCACTCCAAGAAATAAATAACACGCATTATACATCTTTAACCTTAACATTTACTTTTATAGGTTTTCATATTGTTAATTAATTTGTATGGATAAACATTACAATTAACTTCGAGATGATTCTCACGATCTATGCACGTTTTATAATAAAATAATTTATATTTGACCTCAAACATCGCGTGACATTAACATCGTAATTGCATGTAATGTGATTACAGTAGTCGCAGAGATGGTTTCAAAAATGGTTAATTGATTTTTACATTCATCTTCGTAATTACCATCGAAAAGTGCTAGATTATTTTTACACTCGCCCATCATATTTACCACTATAAACTATACATATAACACTTACAACATAAAATTTACTGTCAAAAATGGGGTTGTGTCAAAAATGGAAAAACTTTCTAAATAAAATATTATTATTTATTATCATGTTTTCGCCCTTTAGCTACCCAGTGATGTAATTGAATTTTGTATGGAGGTGATAAAAATGTAGCTACAACATCAAACTGTATCCCCCGACTTTGTTATCATTCGTTTTTTTGAACTACCTCCCTATGAATGCGATTTTAAAGTCGCACTCACGCCAAACAGTCGCTGTATAATATTTCAGAAGCAATTTTGGATTTCTTACCTTAATAGATTCAAGTGATCCGTCCCCAAAATTGTGACTTTAAGAGATCATAGGTAACGTAAGGGCGCTTGGGCACATAAAAACAACATGACTCCACAACTACATGTAAACTACTAGTTGTCTATATGGAATAGTCTTGTTTGAATTTATTTTTCAAATAAATTATTACTCCAATTTCAAAGTCATAAAAAAAAAAATTGTTTTGTAATCTTTATAGATAAACAATGGGATGTGCATTTCTATAGATGACAAGAATCAGGCTTTAAAACCTGAATAATGATTTGAGTAGAGGTTAATAAACTTAAATATGTTATTAATAGAGGACATTAACACTTGTCATAATACTCTTATAAATTGCGAGACTGTCTCTTTAACTATAAAATACTAGTAACGTGCACTCCTTATAGGGGAATAACTTTCATCATACGGATCACGATCGCATGCGTTCCTTTAAAACTTTCACAGAAAAAATTAGATGAAATCGGAGCTAAATGTAAGATAATCTGACCTATTACATAAATACAAAGAGTCAATATAAAAAGTGACTTTGTGTAATGAAAAGTAAATCTATTAATATATAAGAATTACTAAGTGTTTAACGTATTTTTGTACAAATTAAATTTTATTGCGTAAATTAAATTATATGTTTAACCTATACCTTAGCTATACCATTACATTTATTATTTCACAAATTTTCAGTATTACCTTATAATTGAGATGTAGGCATTTTCTAAACGTATATTTATAGGTTTGTGTTTACACTTGTAAATATTCACTAGATACTAATACCGAAAAACTAATTTTAGGATTTTTCTTGGCTGTAAAATAAGGTAAGTAGCAGCCCATTAAAGTCCCACTGCTGGGCACAGGCATGAGAGAGGGTTTTGAGAGCATAGTCCCACCACGCTGCTCCACTGCTGATTGGCAGGCATTGTACATAAGTGCACTCTCTATTCCTTCACTCTCATAGTCCGATGTAACGGGAATCCGACACCAACGGAGAGAGCTCTGGCGCAGGACCGACGGCTTAACGTGCTCTCCGAGGCACGGGGGTGGATCACACCGCTAACTTCCCAACTTCGGGCAAATATTGAGAAAATCTTAATAGAAAACTCAATATTGATTTTTTTTTAATTGACCCGACCCGGGACTCGAACCCAGGAGCTCATGTCTGTAGTCGAACATACTAANTGCTGGGCACAGGCCTCCTCACTCGCATGAGAGAGGGTTTTTAGGGCATAGTTCAACCACGCTGCTCCACTGCTAAGTGGCAGGCATAGTACATAAGTGCACTCTTTATTCCTTCACTCTCATAGTCCGGCGTGACGGGAATCCGACACGAGCGGAGAGAGATCAGGCGCAGGGCCGACGACTTAACGTGCTCTCCGAGGCATGGGGGTGGATCACACCGTAACTTCCCAACTTCGGGCAAATGTTGAGAAAATCATAATAGAAAACTCAATATTGATTTTTTTTAATTGTCCCGACCCGGTACTCGAATCCAGGACCTCATGTCTGTAGTCGAACATACTAACCACTAGACCAATGAGGCAGTTAAGTTGAGTTCTGGCTGTATTTTCCCTAAAATGTATAAATCAATTTCAACGTGAATTTCATAGGAACAGGAAAATCCAAGCGTGTTAATAACATCAACTTGGACCCACTAATAAATAATTGAGTACTTGAGATATATTTTTATTTTGCTAAAAGAATAAAGCGTAGAAAATCGCACACAAGGCTTGGTTACAACATAAGCATTTAAATAATATGAAAGCTGAATCCGCAGAATTGCGTGTTAGGTTAAATGTTTATATAATGATAGTTAATGCTCTCAGTTTAAATCTTTGATTTGATTATACGTTGCTTATTTGTAAATACGCTTAATCTTATTTTTAAAGAGCGTTAGATTGAGATGTTATTACCTGTTAAAACATAAGCCATTTTTGAGGGATTTAATCGAAAATGCCACTGGAAAGTGGCTAAGGGAAACGGCCTCTATATTACAAACCAAAAAGACAGATCAGCGAATCAACGATGATAATAAAATAGTATTTTTTGGTTAGATATCGATGGTCAAACTCAAAATTTTTCAAAGTACGATATCTTAGCGATAAATAGAAGAAAAGAAAATTAAAGTTGAATGAATATGGTATGATATTGTGTTATTGGATTAATCAAGAAAAAATAGGCTTAAATAAAAATCGATGTTTTTTGATCGTATATTCATTAGGATTGAGTGATACACTTTAGATTTGTACTATAATTTTTGACGAAGATAAGAACTATTATATATATACACTACAAGTTTTAATTAACTTATTAATTTTCTTTCCCTTCCAGCTACCGTTTTATTGATTTACTTTAAATGGCAATATCCGAATAGATGTCAACTACTAATCGCTTTTAACTTAATCAATCATAGATACAGTACTTGATATTGGGACTTGTCGATAATAAAGCATGGTCTGTGGGCGGGCGCTTACACAACCGGTACAAATTGTAAATTGATTAGAAGGCACGGCCGCTTGTTCGGCCTGTAAATCTAGTTTTGTGATCTCAAAAGCCACAGTCTCCATTGAGACGGCACCTGGCGCCTTATATTAAGTAACAGTATATTTTAAGAGCTTATAAGTCTAATTCTCTTCTAACTGATTTCTAACGGAGATATTATAATGCAGAAGGACATGCGCAAACAGAAGTGGACTTTCTACGCCTTGACGCTCATAGACCGATGCGATGGTAAATCTGAAAGAGATCAGACGCAGGACTGACGGCTTTACGTGCTCGTCAAGACAAAAGGACTGTGCACACCGTCATCTTTGCCCAAATACTGGAAATTTCTCCACAGAAAATGTCAATATCAGTATTTAACTGTCTATAACTGAATAAGCTGATCGCTAAATCAATGAGGCAAAGATACAGAAGGTCCTTAAAGGTTTAAATACCAAATGCTCCCGTTTAAGCTATTGGACTTTCGCTCATGATCATTGACTCTCATTTAAAACTTCGACCGCTTAAATATATAATACAAAGGTTACTGCTTAAGCTTCTCCATTCGTTGGAGCATATCGGTGATTATGAGTCTTCTATGGAAATATGGGCGCATCCATTTATTACGTGAAAAGCTCACGGAAGGAGGAGGTAGAGATGAATTCTCAACCAGCCTCATCTAGGGAATAGGGTTGAAAGGATCGCACCCAATTTCAACCGGAGTAATGAGGGTGTTACAGAAATTTTTCGTAATTTGTGATTCTCAAATAACTATATGACATCTTGATGAAAAAAATATTGCTTAAATCACAATCAAATACTAATCTAAATAAAAGGGACAAATATAGCCCATACCGCTTGTGGTGTGTTTTTTTGACATCTAGTAAGTAAAGTAAAAAGTAAGTAGCAGTCTATTTACGTCCCAGAGCTGGACACAGGTCTCCTCACTCCGAGGAGCGAGGGTTTTTAGAGCATAGACCCACCACGCTGCTCCACTGCGGATTGGCAGGTATATTACACAAGTGCACCCTCTATTCCTTCACTCTCATAGTTCGATGTGACGGCAATCCAACACGACCGGAGAGAGATCGAGCGTAGGACCGACGAGTTCACGTGCTCTCCGAGGCACGGGGGTGGAACACACCGCCAACTTCCCAACTTCGGGCAAATATTGAGAAATTCTTAATAGAAGACTCAATATTGATTTTGAATTGGCCTGACCCGGGACTCGAACACAGGACCTCATTTCAGTAGTCGAACATGCTAACCACTAGACCAATGAGGCAGTTGACATCTAGAGTCCGATGAAATAATTTTTTTTACCTTGCTTTTTAAACAGTTGGAGTGGACACTAAATGGAAAAAATTGCAAGCAAAACAAGTTAACGAGAAGTTGCTTCTTGGGCGTACTCTAAGGTTGCAATAACTGCAGTTAATTGAAGACCCCGGTAAGCCTTTCCTTGTAAAATGAGTTCGTAATAATAGGTTTCGAGTACACCTGCTGTACGGGGCTCCTGGGACGGAATGCAAGTCCCGTTAGATTTCACTACATTCGCCTTTGACCTTGCACGCAATATATTTATTTATTCATTTAATAAATTGCTTTTAAAAAGCATTGAATGATGAATAAGTAAAGTAAAAAATTAACACAATATGGAATATATGATCTAGTGGTTAGCATGTTCGACTACAGACATGAGGTTATGGTTTCGAGTCCCGGATCCACCCCCGTGCCTCGGAGAGCACGTTAAGCCGTCGGTCCTGCGCCTGATCTCCCTTCGATTGTGTCGGATTGCCGTCATGTCTGACAATGAGAGTGAAGGAATAGAGAGTACACATGTGTGTACTATGCCTGCCAATCCGCAGTGGAGCAGCGTGGTGGGTCTATGCTCTAATAACCCTCTCTCATATGAGTAAGGAGGCCTGTGCCCAGCAGTGCAGTTATTGTGCTGCTACTTACTTACTTACTTTTTACAATATACGTTATGATTTTAAAGGAAACTTTTTTTGGAAAATAAATTTAATTAAAAAACAGTATTATCTTACTTTAAAAATGTATTAGTATTTGAGTGGTTCAATAAATTATTATTTTATTAACAATTGAAAATTTGAATAATAGAAAGAATTGAAAAAAAGCCTGTACTCTTTCTTCAAACATACCATCTTCTTAAAGGCCATTTGCAGAAAATTTAACGTTATTTTTTATTCTTTTACCTGTGACTGTTTATCTAGATAAATCTGAGAAACGACTTGATAGCATTTTATAAACCATCCATTCTTAGGACAATTTTATGGAAAGTTTATCATGGGAAGTTGATCCTGATGATATTTAATTTATGTAAATCCTAGCTATTGTAACTGGATAGCTTACCATTTATATGGACGAAGTCGCAGATGTTACAAAAAATAATATGTAAACAGTTTATAGTTTTGCTTTTATATCGAATCAGTCGATGAATAATACTTTTAGTATTTTTAAGCAGTTCGAAGCTACTATATGAACTCTAAGCCCTTCCTTCTAAAAGAAAAATTCTTGTACATGAATTTAAATCTGCATAGATTCGTTATTCTTTTTAAATTGGCCTAATGCTGACATTCTACATCTCCACTTCTGATTATAAAATAAACGTGGGACATGTTAAGGCTTCCTTACCGGTCTATCCTCCAAAAAATTGGTTTAACTAATTTGAAGATAAGCTACAGACAGATTTATTATTACTATATAGCCGATAGAGAAAATGCGGTAGAGATGAGAGCGTTGAGAAACATGAGCGGATTAAAACTGAGTGACAGAGTAAGAAATAGTGTGATAAGAGAACGTTGTGGTATAAAAGAAGGTATAGTGACTAAAATTGAGAAAGGNAAGAGTACTCTAAACCGACGAATTTGTATGAAAGGTTTAATGAGAATGAAAGAAGCGTAGGAGATATGCAAGGATCATGGCAAGTGTAAGGATGTTGTCTCTGCCTACCCCTATGGGAATGAGGCGTGATGCTATGTACTCGTATGTATGTACGTACAAAATTTTAAAATTTACACTGACGTAAAGGTACGTGTATTCGCTTCACAAACAGAGGTCTGAGATTAAAGATTCAATTATCTTTAAGATAAATTAAGGAAATTGTATTTTTTTATTTCAAAAATTTGCATTTCGGTACAATGATCTGGAGAAACCATCACAAGATAAATTACTTTCTTCAAGGTGATACGGTGATAACTACACCGTAAACTGTATAGTTACTTATCATCAAAATCAAAATATCCAAGTGGACTTATCAAGCTCTTTTATATCGTCAAATCTGTCATGTGTTAATGAATCGACCGCTGGTCGGATAGATAATTCTACCGAGAAGATAACGACAAAAACCTCATTCAAATAAAAAAAACTCCTTTATTCAAGTAGACTTTTACAGCACTTTCGAACGCTCATAATCGTTTCTGCCACATATTATTTCTAATGATGATATTAGTGAGCAATTTTGAGCACTGTTTTGAGAAGAACACACAACGAATTTAGTTTAGTGTCCTTTATTTAGTTTATAGCAATTCATTCACTCACACGCCTTTTTATCGTATTTACGGGTACATACCACGATTATGTTTTTTGTTGATTAGTAGATATTTCTGGTGGTGGTGTACCCGTAAATAATATATTCTTCAAATATGTCGATAAACCACGAAAGTTTCAGTTTAAAAAAAGTTATAATAGGATTTTTAGTTAATAAATAAAGTTTCCTTGAGTTTGGTCATATTTGGATGTAATTTAAAAAATTGTTTGTATGCATTTATGAAATCAAGTTGCAAATGAAACAGCTGATGCAAGCTAGACGCCGTTATATGGCCTTGGCTGCTCTGCCGTACATCCTTCTTTACGCCCACACTCCTTGACCAGCTGTAATAAGACTTGCGATAGATTGACGAAAAAAATGAGACTGAAAAAAATATCGCTTTAATAATAAATTTCAAAATTAAATTATATTTTTTATTTTTCAATGAGACATCTCTAAAACGTCTTCTGGGATTTTCCTATAGAAACGTATACAAATTGAAAGCTTTTTTTTATTTAATTTGTAAAGATTACTCATATGTAAGTGACGTCTAACACACTAAGTATTACCTACTTAAAACAGCTGTACTATTTACCGTTTCAACAAACTTCTAAGGTGTAACAGCAACAAAATGATGACGATTGCCCGGCAATAACCGCTAAGCAAGTTACTTGGGCAACAGAGGACGCGGCAAAAAGTTCAAAACTGGTTGAAAAAGTTTATTCACACGGTGGGACTGAGACGCGGTGAGATCGAGGCGCGCGCGCCAGAACTGGTGTACCTGTAATGACATTTAAGCGCTGTCGGCGCTGAATCTGAATCTATTTTTGTTTATATTTGTGCGCTTTAAAAAATACTAGTGGCCGGAATGCAATCATAATTACTTTAAATCATAAGTTTGAACATTATTAAGGTCCTATTGGCACAGACTCTCTCACTCACTGACTTCAATCGATGGACGTCCGCTGCTGGACATAGGAGGCGACCCTCCTTATGTCGTCGATCCACCTTGTGGGGGGTCTGCCTATACTGCGCCTTCCGGTGCGGGATCGCCATTCAAGCACCTTCGATCCCCAGCGTCCATTAGATCGTCAGACTTTGTGCCCCGACAATTACCCAGTCACCAGCTTCATGATTCTTAGGGTTATGTCGGTGACTTTAGTTCTACTAGGGATCTCGTCATTTCTGATTATTTTCCATTGCACGCTGTGTGACTTTGAGCTTTCGAATGAGGCCTATAGTCAGCGACCAAGTTTTCGAGCCGTAGGGCATCATTGACAAGACGCACGCACCCGTAGTCCAGTATCTTCTGGGTGTACTTGGTCCAAAGACTCTCCGTGTAGGTCTGGCAATAGGCTTTAAAAAGCGTAATTTCAATCTCCCTGCTACGCCGGGAAATCCTTCTAGCCAGCATGTTACACCTGGTCAGCCTGATCCTTGAGGTCCTCGGAAACATAACATTTCAGATATTTAAGTATTTTGACCCTCTTGAGCGGGGCCCCCATTCAAGGTCTCTGGCAACACGCACTGTTCGACGACTTTGGTCTTTTGGCACTGAGGGATATTCAAGGAAAGTCACGAACTATACTTCTATAATTACAGATATTGCAAAGGTATAAGGTTAAAAGTGTGTGCGTACGCAGTACACATGTCAGAAGCGAAACTTCTTTGGCAAACTAATATTTAAGTCTTGTTTATATTTATACAATTCTGAAGCTCAAAATTTCCGAGATTTTAGAGGGAGCGAAAATGGAAGATATGTTTGGAATGTAATTGTTATTAAAATATTAAGTCCCGAAATTTAATACAAATAATATATTGAAATCTCAAATGTCAATTGTAAATAAAAATGTCACGTGTTTTTGTCAATATTGTATTTTGTAAAATTAAGAAAAGAGAATTTGAGAAATATTTTTATTTTCAATTAAATGACGAGTGGCAAATTAAAATGCCACATGTTATTTGTAAATATTAAAACTACTTAACTTTCAAACGAATTAGCCTAAAAAACGCTGCACATCTTCGTGACGCTGTTCACGCGTTTCATCTATAAAAATGTCACCCTCATGAGCATAAAGAAGTTTCACTTTAATAAAAAAATAATTATATAATCACATGGTCTTGTTTTGTTTAAAAAAATTAGCGTCACGAAGTGTTTTGCCATATAATTTCTATTATCGATATAAAAAAGATAGGGGTGATAGAAAGGTGAAAATTTAGGGTTGTATGTATTTTTGCATTCTGTATCACAAAAAATAAAAACAAAAAATTTCGTCCAAAAATTAAAAAAAAAATTAGGGGTGAACAACCCTTATCACTTTGGGGTATTTTTTTTTTCGAATTGTGTTTAGCTGTTAGCCCTACTGGCTTTTACAGCGTAACCGGAAGGAGGACGGGCTCTTATGGAGGCCGCCACATTTCGAGTGCGAGCCCTGAAAAGGGCTCGCTCTCCGGGGAGATGCCGCTCCAAGGGCGTCTCCTGCGAGACCGAGCCTCGGCTTGGAGCGACGTTATTAGAACCATCACCTGAAAAGGGAGAATCAGAAGCGCCCCCGGGAACGTGGGTGAAGTCCACGTCCGGGTGACGTTAGAGCACTTTGGGGTATGAAAAATAGATAGTAGCCGATTCTCAGACCTACTGAATACGCATATAAAATTTGGTACAAATCGGTAAAGCCGTTTCGGATGAGTACAGTAACTAACATTGTGACAGGGAAATTTAATATATATGATTATAGATTTTTTTAAATCTAGCCCTTTTTATTTTGCTGTTAGCGCTCAATGGGATTTTTGATCTGACAGCGCATACTGTGTTGTTTAATGTTTGGCGATCGTCAGTTAACCGCCGCTCCCCGCCGCGTGCGCACGTATTGGAAATCGCTACGCGGCCATCACACCAGACGGAATCAACTACCGTTATCGTCTTAAATGAAAACCTAATGGACGTACGAGGTAGTCCATGCATGCTTGTGTTGAATTAGTGTAAACGTTAGTGGAGTGCAGTGTTGTGTTTTCATGTCGGAATGGAAGAGATTCGCATATCGGATTGGCCGGAGCCACCTGGCTCTCATGCATGGCTGCCTGCTTATGGCTTCCAGCATGAAATAATGGAGAAAGAGGATTATTTTGGCTCCAATGGTGAGTGGCTACGGTGTTCACTCGACCAAAGAAGGCCGTTATGGTTTAAATACAAGGGAAAGCACTCTTGATGTTTTCGAACGCTATCTTAACACCACCTGTATCTATTTGCGATTAAGTCCAAAACTATTGTACTAATTTTCATGCGGTTTTTACCTATAGATAAAGTAATTCTTGGGAAATGTTTATGTATATAATTTATCTAGGTTTTGTGTAAATTAGTTGAAATATAACGACAGTTAAAGTCTCGGAACAATTAAATCGACTGCAAGCCTTTATAGAAAACCCTGCCCTAAACTCTTAGAAGATATAACAAAAAAATTGTGGGATATTACTTTTTAATAGATTTGTGATAGCATATAGCTGTCGTTTAAGGAAAACTCGTTATACCAATTCTATCTTCTGATGAGATGGTCATTTACTGTGGTTTTAGAAAGTTAGTCAAACGAGTACTGTATTAATCCTAATCAAGTTAAATATTATAGTTACGTTAAACATTTCATGCAAATTATAATTTTTTTTACACGATGTACTTTTAATGTATATTTTGGGAGTT
This sequence comes from Elymnias hypermnestra, assembly GCA_015832385.1. Lineage (NCBI taxonomy): Eukaryota > Metazoa > Arthropoda > Insecta > Lepidoptera > Nymphalidae > Elymnias > Elymnias hypermnestra. The sequence goes on from JACTOM010000912.1 coordinate 1,713,721, forward strand.
TTATGCGTTCTTATGACAGGCAAAACATGGCTTAATATGCTCTATCGCTATAAGATTGAAATGCACGTTTTAAATGTTACGCTGAGTTATTTCTGAATGTATTTTCACCTGCCCGTGATTTCATATTGGTTTGTCGTCAATGTTAATGTACTGTTGAAGGCTACAATGCACTTTTTGTTTGTTGTTTTTCTTTGTATACATCGATTTTGCATGGTCTTGTAACTTTAGTGTTGCTATAACGTCCGATTATTCGGTGATAAGTATTGTTGTGTCTGCAACGAACTAATTACTTTGATGTACAATTTTATTGTGGCTTTAACAATGGCTTCGCATGTTAATGGTGTTAGATTTATCGTGAAGTGAAACATTAAAGTGTATCGTATTTAAATAATAATTAACTCGTCGGGCATCGTAATAATAAGTAATAGTAAGCATTTAAAAGGTTGATATTTACAAGCAAATATCAGTCGAGTAGTTAATAAGTAATGTATTATTGATTTAGGAACGTCTCAAGTTTGATTTAGAACTAGGTCTATAAAAAAAAGTAAAAGTAAGTAGCAGTCCATTAACGTCCCACTGCTGGGCACAGGCCTCCTCACTCATATGAGAGAGGGTTTTTAGAGCATAGACCCAATATGCTGCTCCACTGCGGATTGGCAGGCATAGTACACAAGTGCACTCTCTATTCCTTCACTCTCATAGTCCGATATGACGGTAATCCGACACGACCCGAGAGAGATCAGGCGCAGGACCGACGGCTTAACGTGCTCTCCGAGGCACGGGGGTGGATCACACCGCCAACTTCCCAACTTCGGACAAATATTGAGAAAATCTTAATAGAAAACTCAATATTGATTTTTGAATTGGTCCGACCCGGGACTCGAACCCAGGACCTCATATCTCTAGTCGAACATGCTAACCACTAGACCAATGAGACAGTGAGAACTATGTCTATATTCTATAACAACTAGTTGTTTTCCGCAATGATACCCGCGTAGTTTCTGATTCCGTTATCCAGTTATTAGTGCAAGTTTCCGTCGCGAAAGGAACAGGTATGACGAATGTCAAAATCAAAGCTTGAATGGGAAAGGAAACACGTTCTTAGTAAGAGACTACGTTGCGAGAGGATAATATATGTAGTATTTGAAGTAAATTTGCTGAATATTTTTAGAAATGTCGCATATCTCGTGGGAATATTGGAACATTAGTTCTCAGTGAACGTTTACGTTGTCTACGTTAAAAGGTAGTCTATGTCCTTTCTCAGGCTATCTGTGTATCAAATTTAATTAAAATCGGTTCTGTAGTATTGGTGTGAAATCGCAACAGACATAGTTATCTAAGACGATAACACTGGCCAATTTTATATAAATTCGCTAAAGTTTTAGATATAGAATTGTTATGTATCCATTTTTATGTCTACTTTAATTTAAATTTCGATAATGACATGTAGATATATGAGAATACTATAAAGTCATCAGTTTTCTTTAAGAAATTCTTGCAACGTCATCACTTTCTCCTCGACAGCAAAATGAGTATTCTTAAATAACTAAAAAGTTAGAGTGTAGCATAAACAATATATACTTGTTCTTATGCCACTTCCACAGTTGCGCCACTCTAGAAGAAAGCAAACTCCTTCCAAACGCGTGTGTTAGACTAAAGTACCAGAAGATCCCCTAAAACGCAGCTTATCCCTCCTCATCCTTGGATGAGATCATTAGTGGGTCCCATTTAGCATTCTAGTGACCCGGATGATGACAACTATTACTGCTACCATCTAGCCTCCTTCTCTAGAGAAGGAGAGCATCAGCCGCATCCTCTTCTTACCTCCCATTAGTCTCCTTTAGCAAAATGACGGTTTCGCAAGAGAAAACCATCGCCCTCCACCAAAACTTACTTATCTCATTACTCCGATTATGCTCTCCAGTCTCCTTCGAAATGTTATATTTTCTATTTACATATTGTCTTCTTGTAAAAAAGTAAAAATTGTCTTTTAAAGTAGTTTAATTAATATACCACGCGATAATAGCCAATACATTTATTGCATTAAATTTTAATATCATTTGTTAACAATATATAATAGTGTACATAATATTGAATAATATACAGCAAGAAAAGTTGTAATTCCACATTGTAGAGTGTATAAGAAAAAATCAGAAATCATTTGTTGGGTTGAGCACACGTAGTTTAAATAAGATACCTCAATCTTTTTTAGGTTTGCCTCCGTATAGCATTAACAAATATGACTAAAAATACTTTTTATTGACTTATAGACATATTATAATGTTGAAAATATTTTAAATTGTAACAACATACAGACATAGCATCACGCCTCATTCCCATAGGGGTAGGCAGAGACCACGTCCTTCCACTTGCCACGATCCTTGCATATCTCCTTCGCTTCTTTCATTCTCATTAAACCTTTCATATAAGTTCGTCGGTTTAGAGTGCTCTTGATCTGGCCCTTGTTTAAAAAATTCCTGGATTTGGTCCAGGAACCTTCGCCTTGGTCTTCCCATTCCCTCTTGACTCATAAATCCTTTTTGTCAGTCTCCTTTCATTCATTCTCTCTACATGCCCAAACCATCTAAGCATACCTTTCTCAATTTTAGTCACCATCTTCTTTTATACCACAACGCTCTCTAATCACGCTATTTCTTACTTTATCACTCAGTTTCAATCCACTCATACTTCTCAACGCTCTCATCTCTACCGCATTTATTTTACGTTTGTGATTCCACTGCCATACCCAACTTTCACTACCATAATATTTAAAAGAGTAACCGCTGAGTTTCTTGCCTGTTTCTTCTAAACGGATTCAACTACCACCTACCACCAGTTCGGAAAGAACTGGTAGTAGACTTCTTACCAACAACAGACAAACAGACTACTGACGATTCGACAGTGCTTTTTTGAGCCTACTTGAATAAGGAATATTTTGATTTTATGAGAAGAGGCTTTAATTTAATATCGACTCCGTGTGTTTTAAAATAATATATAAGATAACTTATATAGATCGGTAAGCGGATTCGGTCGTGTCTAGTGCCCACTTTACAAGCAAAATATACCGCCAAGTTATTAATTAAGTTCCAGTATAAGGCTGTGTAGAAAACTGTAAATAAAATCACCTCAAAAGAGTATTATTAATCTAATTACACAAAACTTTGACAAATTGTATGCATAAACATTCCTTAAGAATAAATCTATCTATCGATGTAAACACCACGTAAATCTATTCTATAGTTTTTGAGTTTATCGTAAACAGACAGACAGATGCGGCCTTGGAATTGGTTTTATAATTTGTATGGATATGACGAAATAATGACGTAGATAATGGAAAGTTTGTGACTAATATATTATGGCTTGAATTTGCTTGTTTAGTGTAGGTGTTTAACATTGCAGATTAGCTGAAGTCTTATCTAATCAAGATGTTAAATCTTTATTATTGACAGGTATTTAATCATAACGTCATCCCGATGAAATCTTTTTCGTGAAGTTTAAATTAAATTCCTTAACTATAATCTTATTCTCTTGCCTGATTCAAGGAAAAATATTAAAAAGTGAACATGTGCCAAGTTCCTAGTAAACAGACAGTTGAGCGCTTGATTTGATTGTAAGTAATGATACAGTCTAAGATGAGAGGACGTTAATCTGTTAAACGATAATTTACATCTTGTCATTTCTACACAGCATCGTACCGCAATGCAAGTTCTTTTTTGATTCGCCGCACTTCTTTGCTCGTAGGGTGATAACTAGCTGAAGCCTCCCATCGGTCCAGACTTAGACAAATTAGAAAATGCAATTTCCTAATTTTGCTCTGCCAGGTATCGACCCCAAGACCTCTGCTAGGGAAGGTGGTACTTATACCATTGTGCCAGTTTTGTATATCCATTACAATTCGTAATGGATATACAAAATCGGTATCGTTGCATTTCCAAACTTAATTAAGAATTATTATTTAATAACATGCTCTTTTATTACCGTCTAGCAAGAAACAGTTTTCATGATCTCTTGGTATGGCATCGATTCTCTTCGATCTTTCAATTCAAACAAAACATCAAGAAGTATCCAAATACTAATACAAAATTTATATGCAAGGGTATACGGTTCCCTACAATTTTGGTGCGCGTCAACGACAAATTTATATACGTTTGTATCTTCGGAATGACTTATTTAGAAACTTGATATTCTTAGTTGTTAAGCGTATTCAAAAGTTAAATGCTTATTAATAATTTCATGGCATTAAACACCCCTTAGGGCAAAGTTATTAAGGATAAAAATCAGCGCTTAATACTGAAACGCTTGTGATTGGAACTTGGCCCGAACACACTATGTGCGTCTTAACGCAACTGGGCAGCAAAACGTGACTATTTATAAATTACTACGTATAAATAAATATTTCTTCAATATATTTAAAAGCTTTGTGCAAAAAGAAATGTAATACTTTAACGGAAATAATTAGTTTAAAAAATTATTTAATTTCACTATAATTAGACAAAGAACGGATAGATGAACACGATAGTTAAAACATAATTGTAGTCAAAAAGCGGAAATGTTAGGTTTTTGTTGGAAAAGGCGTCAACGCCTACGTTTAAACAGTTGCGGACTACCTTCTTGTCTTTTTTCAAGGTTAATATAGTTATTGAGGCCCAACGAAACCTGTATTCATTAAATTAGAAAATAGCATATTAACAACTCATTAAAATCGTGAAAGGTTTTTCTATTAGCGTTAATTAGACCACTTGTTCGGCATGCCGGATATAATTTATCTAATTTTAAAACAGTGATATTTATATTTCACTAGCTTGATGAATGGCAATATTTTGATAGATGGAGAGCAAGTGGAAAAGGTGAAAGAATTTGTATACTTGGGATCTAAATTTCCAAAAGATGGAACATGTGAAAGTGATATTGAAAGGAGAGTGAATGCAGGGAATATGGTAAATGGTGCTCTACACGCCTTTATGAATAGCCAGATGGTGTCTCAAAGGGCCAGACTTCTGTGCATGCTGGAGTGTTGGTGCCAACTCTTATTCATGGTAGTGAAAGTTGGGTATAGCAGAAGAATCACATAGGTAAAATAAATGCGGTAGAGATCAGAGTATTGAGAGGTATGAGTGGATTAAAACTCAGTGACAGAGTAAGAAATAGTGTGATAAGAGAACGTTGTGATATAAAAGAAGACGTAATGACTTAAATTGAGAAAGGTATGCTTAGATGGTTTGGGCATGTAGAGAAAATGAATGAAAGGAGACTAACAAAAAGGATTTTTGAGTCAAGAGTGAATGCGAAAGTTGGAAGACCAAGGCGAACGTTCCTTGATCAAATCCAGGACATTTTAAATAAGGGCCAAGTCAAGAGCGAGAGATATGCAAGGATCGTGGCAAGTGGAAGGACGTTGTCTCTGCCTACCCCTATGGGATTGAGACGTGATGCTATGTAATATGTAATATGTTTTCCCGGGATGTCAACCGTGTAGTTTCGATCACATGGGAACATGGGGAAATCCTTATTATATGACCGTCTACATTGCGAAAGGGGCCACTTTGCTAAATTTACAGTCAATCCATGATAGATATACAATGGCATAAGCTTAACCCCTATAGAGCACTATAACATTATATTACGTTCTTACATATGGAAGTAGCGTTTAGTACGGGAGTAATATAAAGTCATTTTTTTTGGGAAAATATATTTAAGTAATCGAAGTATGCACCGTTGTTATCTATGCACTTATGCAATCTCATAGGTACTTCATTGATCTCTACTAAAAAAAACCCTGGAGTCGCCAATCAATAAACTCTTTAACGGCGGTTTGGACTGCTCCATTAGAGTTGAAGTTTTTTCCTTGTAAGAAGTTGTCCAAATTCCGGAAACAATGGTAATCTATTGGAGCAAGGACCGGGGAATACGGTGGATGTAGCAGACATTCCACTTGTAATTGCTGACAAGATGTCTTCTGTAATCGTTTGTTAATGTAGTCTGTAGTGAACGACACCTGTAGTCAATCTTCGCTTAGGGCAGGATTTGGCAGGGTTTCCAGGGTTATAACATTGCGTCGAGCGCTTCAGGTTATCATACAGTATTCACTTTTCATCACAGGTGACTCTATTTAAAATTCATAATTTTGTCGGTTGAGCAAAGTAACACAGCAGTCGATGCGTGTTTGCAAGTTCGATTTACTCAATTCATGATGTACCCATCAATTCATGATTAATACAGTTTTGTCACTTACTCCGGAACCTGCAGAGGGCACAGTGAGCGTCTACACAGACGGGAGTAAGATTGAGGGCAAGGTGAGAGCTGCCCTCTCCATATGGAGAGGAGCGGAAGAAACCGGAACCCTCAAACTGAAACTTAGCGCTCACTGCACGGTCTACCAGGCCGAACTGCTGGCCATCCATAGGGCGATCGAAAAGATCACGACTCGCCCGGAGGAGCATTTTCGTGTCTGCTCGGACTCCAAGGCGTCCCTGGAGGCAATTGTAGGCAGAAAATCCTTCCATCCCCTTGTGGACTTGATCCGACGCAACCTAACGTCTTGCAACAATGTAGGCAAGACAGTGGGTCTGCACTGGGTCAGGGCCCACAATGGAATGGAGGGAAACGAGAGGGCCGATCAGTTGGCAAAGGAGGCCGCCCTCCGCAGGAAAACAAAGCCGGACTATGACCGGTGCCCGGTGTCATTTGTCAGGCGCGAGCTGAGAGCAGCAACGCTTGACGAGTGGAATCGGCGCTATCTTGCGGAACAGACCGCAGCGGGCACGAAGATGTTCTTCCCTAGCGCGGTGGCCGCGTACGGGGTTCTGAGGGGGGTGTGCTTGACGCCGACACTGACCCAGGCGTTTACGGGGCACGGGGGGCTCTCCCAATACTTGCACAGGTTCAAGAAGAAGGAGAGTCCATCGTGTATCTGTGACCCTGGGGCGGTGGAGGACGTCGAGCACATCGCCTTTGACTGCCCTGTATTCATAAAATTAAGAACAGACACAGAAATCAAAATTAACAATACACTAAACAGAAACACAATACAACAAATACTAAAGCACAAAGAAAGCGCGAGAATCTTGATGGAGTACCTGGAACAAATAATAAAAGAGGTGAACAAACGGAATGAGACACGCTAACACAGCAAACGGATCCCCATTTCGGTCTTGAAATCCACTTCACAAAATTAAGTTAATTAGACTGCTGCAAAAGGTCAAATGAACAAAACATATATATACAGACTATTATGACGCTGCTCTACAAACAAACACAAATCAAGTTATCCACACAAATGTACAAATCAAAAACTAAACACCACAAATTAAGGATATCTACAATAAATACAGGCAAAAATACACATGGTCAATTATAGTAGAGACTAACTAAAAGATACATGTAAAATAGAAACATAAATTACATAGACATAAGAAATAAGATATATATTGTAATAAGATAAAATAGTTACTGGATAACCTGAAAACGGTGTAACAAAACTGTAAACCGAAATATAATATGAATAGATATAGATATATACATTGTAAGTAGATAATAAACAACCAAACAAAAATGTAATATGTACACTGGACATTGAAATAATAAAAATTGTTAATCATAAAATAAAATTGTAGAATTAGAGATAAGACAGCGCAAAAAAATGTATAAGTTATAATTAAAGAACTATAAAAAAGGTCTCCGACCACCATGTCGGGGGGACTGTTTAAAAAAAAAAAAAAAAAAAAAAACGGGGTTGGTTCTGAGGGTTGAAATTTCCGTATACACCATTAATGCTTCGAGTTGTTTCTGCTGCACTGGTGCTACGGTAGAACTCGTACTCGTAAATATACTGATATTTCATGTTTTCCATTGTGCCGTAATTAAGCGACGCCAAAGAAAAAAAATATGAGGAAAAAACAAATAAATGATTATAAAACTCAAATGCAATACTTAAACAAATAGGAGATATTTCAGATCAAAGCGGTCAGTACGACAAAATGCTAATTTCATATGTAAGGACCTAATATTTTTATCTATTATGCTCGTTGACCGATGCGTCTATAATTGCAAACGATGTTTACGTATGTAATTGGATTAAGATATCATAAGTAAATGATATATTTACATTAAGGGCATAATATAATATTATAAACAGATAACATTCTTTATTATATAAAGCCGGTGCTTAAATTGGCGCAGTGGTGAGAATACTTGTTTTATTAGCAGAGGTCCCGGGTTCGATCACCGACATGGCGAATTAAGAAAATTCTGTTTTCTAATTTGTCTGTGTCTGGAATGTTACGAAGCTGCGACTGTTTCACCACTTACCTGATCAGATCTGGTCACAGTCAAATGCAGGTTAGCAATTAAACAATATATCAATTTACTTAACTTTATTTGGTAACAGAGATATATATTGTAATTAATTTAAATAAATATAATTTCTCTTTTGAGAAATAATTGTTTTAAACCTCAAAGAGAGAGTCAATTAACGGCTTCAATCTTATTACATCATAGAAAAGAGTGGTTGGATCTTTGACCCTCCGCTCTCTCCGTTGCATAGTTTTCTCTACGATTTTTACCGAAAACTCAATGGAATTTAAATATATTTTTAATATATCTCCACTCCACTGATGTGTTCGACGCCACTTTCGGCAGTACTTTAGTTTTTATATTTTGATGCTGCCGCGTAATATTTCTTTACCAAGTACTACCTACCTTTTCATTAACATTGACAATTCCGCTCGTATCTTCGTCTAGAAGATATAATAACCGCATGAACTATCGAAGAAGTGAGCCGCTGAACGTGTAAGACAGTGATAGTGATAACCGCCGCCGCATCGACGCCCGTGCACAGCCCTTTTTCGAGAAGTAGAAGGAGATCCCGACACTACAGATACGTGCACGCGATTCCTTTCCCTCTTCATCAATATCACCCCTTACACGGACATCTCACTAAATTCTAAATTCTTTTCTTCTTCTTACATCTAACCGCCATATACAGTCCACACCCGATTCAAACCCCCCTCACATGGACGGTGGCATCCCCTGCGTTGCTGCTCCACCTGGCTTTTTAAAGTAAATAGGACAATGCCCAGGATTTGATTTTAGAAAGAAAGAATCTGCCAGGTTATGAAGAATTAAGAAAAATCCCTTTAAAAAATATATACAATCTGATTCCTGAACCGATCTTGTTTATAAATACTTTTGTAAAACGTTTACAAACATTACGTTAACAGAAAAGTAACGAAAATTTGAACTAAAAGACTCAGTATAGAAATCGATTGAACCCACATCCGTAAATGGTTATGTAATTGTACGCGTAATGGTTAAACTATAGATATTTAACATGACAGTTTGAAAACTTTTGTGATCAATTGCTGTGAGTTATTTTTTTGAAAGCAACTGCATTTGCCAGCTCTCAAGGTAGGTTAGACTGATAATTGGTCAACTGTAAGGCTCTAAGCACAGAATATATCTACTGTATTATAAGAATATAGACGTGTATGTAATAAAACCTATATGATATTTTACTTTAAACAAGATAAAGTAGTTTTTGAATATACAAGCTGTATGTACCTATAATACAAAAAACGTTTTAGTCTATTTATATTATCCAGTTGTTAAGTTAATTATAAGTAGTTTTTAATTTGACATTCTATATAAACATAACATTAATATAAATAAAAATAAGAGTAATTAAAACGCGACATCAGAGGCAAATGGATGGATACCCATAAGGCTGGCAGCGTTACCTCTTCGGACAGCGATACTTATACGCTGTCCGAAGTACCACCCGGCTTTAGGGTCAGGGGTGACATTAACTAGGTGAGATGAAATTTCTTTCAAAAAGCTTTTAGCCTCAGGACCCCAAGGTCCTAATGTCTCCAGTCTGCTCGAAAATAGCCGGCACTTTAATGGTGACAAGGGTCCTTCTGGTGATGTCGTTGATGACAGCCGTTGTCGTTGATGTCGTGTCTCGGGGGACGAACAGCGCTACGAAGACAAGAGAGACCATGGTGGCCGAGTTGATTCACCCACTCGCCACATTTAAATCGGATATATGAAATAGCATTAACCTCGCACTGCTGGGCGCAGGCATCCTCATTCATAGAAGAGAGGGTTTTTAGAGCATAGATCCACCACGCTGCTCCAACGCAGGTTGACAGGCATAGTGTACAAATGCACTCTCTTTATTCATTCGCTCTCATAATCCGATGTGATCTTAACGTGCTCTCCGAAGCACGGGGTGGAGCACGCCGCCAACTTTCCAACTTCTGGCAAATATTGAGATAATCTTAATAGAAAACTCAATATCTGTTTTTAAATTGGCCGACCCGGGACTCGAACCCTGGACCTCATGTCTCTAGCCATGCTAACCGGTAGAGGTAGTCGGTCTATATCGACTATGAAATCATCCAACCGATTTAGTCATTAATAATCCATAATGGTCTAGTGGTGAGACGCATGGATTCTCGTTCAGAGAAGTACCCAGGCATCGAACCCGCGAATCGACCTCTAAGTCTCTATAAAAAGAAACTTACGGGCTTAATTGTTTCAATGCATGATAGTGATTTTCGGCGAAGAAAAACATTGCGAGGAAACTTTCATGTCCTGGAAGTAACCCTGGGATATGTGTTACCTTTTTTTAAGCTGGGAAATGCTTTTACTTACTGAGTGTGGTAATCACTGGCTATGCCAAAATACCCACTAAAACCTAGCAGCACCTTCGTCAACCTGAAATGACGATGTCACAGTTCTGGTATCACATTCTCTTTGACAAGCCAGGTTGTGAACAACAAGAGAGTCGAAGGGAAGAAGGTGGAGGTATAAGACGTACGTAACGGCGCCACCTTTCTTCCCCAACTCCAAGGGACATCTGCTCTTCCTTCTCTCTCTTCATAGCTTCCACGAGATGATAGCCTTGCAGAATGACGCAACTTCACTTCAAGACGCTCCACTGCCAAACATTGCAAGGATATGTATAGTCTGTCTAATCTATTCCTACCCTTTCTTCTATGAGCCAGGATGCTAATACCCAGCTGTGGAATGTTAATAGAAAACAGCCAATGATATAAGGTACGCTGAGTTTTCAATACGATAAAAGTATTCATGGTATTTCTAGATGGCGTACTAGTGTTGTCATTGGAATTTATTTGGTAAAACATAGGTGATGATTAAACCATTTATACAAAACAGCATTACAATGAAATTTATTACTATAAAATAAAAAGCATTTGCCTTAAACTTCATCTGTTACGATAACACAGATAAAGTAATCCTGATAATGCAACGCCTGATAAACTCCAATCGGATATTGAAATTTAAAAAAACACTTGAACGTATTATCTATCATAAAATATGGATATTTTCCATTTTATTTAAATAAATAATAAAATATGCTGTTATAATATTGGATATCCGTTTTCTATAATTATACCTTTGGGATATTGAAGAATTTTTGTAAAAATAAATAGCGTAATTTGACGGTCTCGCTTGCATGATGATGTAAAGTATACTTATTCAGTATGAAATTCGATTCCCAATTGAGACAATTTATAAAGTTTTTCTTTCTAAATTGTCTAAATTCTGCCGAAAAAATGAAAAAAATGTGATATGAAAAAACGAGTATGATTTAAAATGACGTAATATATATGCCGGAGTGCAATAGTCTGTGGAACGCTAGCGTCATCTGTCTATCGGCGTGGGGCAGAGTCAATAGTGACAATCCGGCGCGCGTCACTCCAGTTCTCGGGTGACGGTCCGCCAGAGCGGTCGACTATTGAAACTGTTGCATTCCTAGCTATGATTATGGAAATTGACTTATGGATATCACTAACTATGATATCGGCGGAGAACCCTATGCCCATGCTTTATGCTTCTCTCCTTCTCTCTTATTCACCGACATAATATATATTCCCAAGTCAAGCGTCTGTAGAGAAATTTAACTTCAATAACAAACTATATAAACACAGATTCCTAGTAGTTATGTAATAAATATAAATTTATACACAAACACATTAAAATAATAGTTAGTTAGAATTATAAACTGCATATGATTGATGAGCGTTTTCGGGATATAATATGTACACATGTATTATAATTAATTTTTTTAGCATTTACATTTTAAAGTATTTTTTTTTAATTAAATCTTTTGACACAAACAAAAAAGAGGTATCTAACTCGTATGATAATGATAGATAGTAAGGTGGAAGTAGAAACTTTCACATTCTTTTATTTAAAAAAAAACCGACAAAAAGGCATTGTTCTACTAGTCTTTTTGCATCCCATACAACGAAACAGAGCATGAAGAAGTGCGCGTTTGTTTTTTTTAACAGGTTGAGCTTTCATCTCCAGTGAATTTAAGTTTATGACTTACACTTACAGACTAGGAATAGGAGGCCCTAATATAGGAAGAGGTATTTACCTATTAATGATCTATGAGTCAGGAGGTCTGCGCCCAGCAGTTAGCCGCTAAAAGGCTGCTACTTATCTTTTACCTTTTAAAATCCATGCCTAAATAAAACACATCATCTATTCGCCAATAAAAGAGTTGACAGAATCAATTAAACGAAAGTGATCACTATAGGGACTATAACTCTTATGCACAGCAAATGTTGTTGGTGCGATCCTGGCGTGTTTCGAGGCCTGGATGGAGAGGACGTCAGGGAACGTCACCTTTAGACTAACACACGCCCTGACTGGACATGGATGCTTCAGTCAGTATCTGTGTAGGATAGGCTGCGAGGCGACAACGCGGTGTTACCACTGCGGTTACGAGTGCGAGGATGCACAACACACGCTTGCAGTCTGCCCTGTATGGGATGTCGAGCGGCGCATCTTGACAAGCCAGATTGGCGAAGATCTCTCTCCACTAACTGTAGTTGCAGCCATACTGATGAATGCCGATGCTTGGACGGCGGTGGTCTGCTTTTGCTAAACCGTCTTGGTTAAACAGGAGACCGCCGAGCGAGCGCGATAGAGGTCCGATCCCTCACGGAGACGAAGACGCAGGGGCAGCACGATTGCATAGCAAGAAGAAAACCCCGGGAAAAATGTAGTTTACGTGGCTAAAAAAAAGGGGACTATAACCCTCGAAATGCCTGTGTCAACTACTAGTTAATGATACGATAGTTCTGTCTCAACTCGGGCAATCAGAAATATAAGTATCTCGTTCTTATTAAGTCATGTGTATAATCTATTTCGCTTCTCGGTAACTGTCGTAACAAAATATGAGTAGAGATAACACTAGACGATAGAAAAATCAAAAATAAATCAGTTACAAGTGACCGTTACCAACCGTGCGTGTGTGGCAACGAAGGTCGTTAAGTTTTTTGTGTGTATATAGTGTTTATTAGTGTTTATTAGTTAATATAAGTGATGTGAATAACAATGAAAACCTTTGAGATAACTTTTAATTTTTAAGATGTGAGCCTATAAATACAAGACTGCGATAAATTGTTAAAAATGAAAACAAAAATTCATTAAACTTTCTTCTATAAAATTATATTATTTTTATAGACAACAAATGACGTAGCTTTATTTTGTTCTGGAATTCGACTCGGGATACGTTATTTTCTGTAGATTGAGATTTTTATATTTGTTATATCTTTAGAATGGAATGTCCGATTACAGGTATTGAAACGGTCTTTAATTATCAATTAATAGGGTAAGTTTCAGGGCAGGGGTAAGGGTAATTCATACAGAAGTATGAATAATATGGATTGATTATTGTTAACTCTTTTATTAACATTTGAAATGTAAAAAGTAGTTGTAGTGGCATAACTACACTAGTATATTGTATTGCGGACTTTTTTATAAATATTAATACGTTCTATAATATTCTAGAATGTCTTTTTGTTTTACATTCAGTAGTTTTCGCAGCGCACGCGATAACAGATTTTATATTTCGCACCTTGGGTTACATTTTTTTTTTTTTTTTGAGAAAGTAATATAGCCTATATATATGAAAATTATGAAATCACTCCAGTAGTTTTTGAAAACGTAACATGTACATACTTATATACAAAAACACAAATGTTTCCTCTTTATAATATTAGTTTTAGTAACTTTTTTAGTAACTTCTATGTTGTTATATTTCCAGGATTGTTATTAAAGACTTGCATGTATAAACGAACAGCAATTTTGTTATTCAAAACAAGTTATCATCGAAGCAGAAAGCTCGAAGCGGAGGCCAATGTAATACATGCCTATTATATTATAACTTGTGAATGGCTTTATAAATTCCACTGTATAACAGGGAAGCATGCCGTCAGACCAGTCCTGAGGTAAGGTCGTCGTTATCTGTAGACGAATCGCATGCCTTCAAGCAACTAATGACAGACAGCCCCGTAATATTAATCCCACGATATTATGTCCAAATATGATATCATTGTATACATTATAATAGGCACCTAGGGGCGAAAATATGACATCGCTGCGCGCGGCTCGAGTGATAAAAACGCGGGTGGCAAAGCCACACTTCCGTCCCGTGGAGTGTATAGAATCTTTCATCAGACCAGGATCGATAGTTCAATAAAAATGTAAATAACAAAGTTTAAAATAATATGAAATAAATCAAAAAATCAAAGAGATCTTATTCAAGTAGGCATATTACAGCACTTTTGAATCGTTGAATTATATATATGTCGGAGAATAAGAGAGAACGGAGGAACATAAAACACAGGGGCGTAGGGTTCTCCGCCGACGTCGTTATTAATTAGATCCATTATGTAATTTCTTATTCTGTGGGCGTTCATGGGTATTGTTGGTGCAATAAAACACTGTATTAATTAACTCGGTTTATAATGTTCAATCACTTAATGTTCCCGATATCAATTTACACAAACTCATTAACACTAATAGCTAGGAACGCGACAGTTTCAACAGTTGACTGTTCCGATCGAGCGCTACTCGACAACTGTCGAGTGACTCCCGCCGGACTGCCACCATTGACTCTGTCGACGCGCGCGATAGATGGCGCCAGCGTTCCACAGATATCTGCCCTCCGACATATATTTTATTTTTTTTCCACACTCTGATTCTAATATACGTCTGATGGTGGTACTCATGAACGGCTTCAAATCTAAAGTTACGAGGTTTCCTCGTTAGAGAATATAGTTAGATATTGATACTACAAATAAATACAAACTTGTAATCCCATATTTCAGCGTGAAGAAGGTACAGAAATCATTTGTCGGGTTAAGCATACGTGAGTAATTAATATTTTGATTTTGAACCATTAGCCTTCATTCTTCAGCTACGTAAGAAAATGTTTACTCATTTATTTTTATTAAATTTTAAACAAACTATATTAAAGCCTAAACATAGTTTTAGATATGCAATCAAATACGCAATAAATCTGCGAAACTTAATAATGCACATTTAATCATTTAAAGAATATAAGAACTTATGATCGTAGGAAGAACGAACAAATAATTACAAATTTTACATACAAAACAAGCGCGCATGCGTCGCAAATTTGAGCCAAACGCATTAAATTACAAATTTATTTCATTGGAAAGCAATGTGCCACTTTCAATACAGGTATGATGAAAAATATGTATTCTCTTGATTTATTCAAGTGTTTAAATAACCTATCTAAAAGAAGAATACTTCAAATGTTATATATAGTTTTTATCTTCAAATAAGCACACACAATAACAAGTTCTCACACGTACACTACAATACACACACAAAACTTAGTGCAAAAGTTGGTTTTTTGGATCGCTTTTTTTGTCTACATCTACCACCTTAATATTTTATATATAACAGAGTTTTATAAAGCAAGTGAATGTAATTCCAGCATACTATAAATCTTTTGAACGCAAAAGACCTTGAAGTTTCACCTCTCGTAAGATACGACGCTCGTCCCTTTATCTCGAGGCGAAAATATGCTGCCGATTTCGGTAGTTACAATATTGTAACGTAAACGTTGTAATGTTATTAATACTTATTTAGCTGCTTATATTTTATGCAAGTACATGAGAGATCAAACGAAATTGTTCATCGAAAATAAACATGACGTATTACCAATAAAATAACCGAGGAGACAAGGGTACGTTCCAATATACACTGTGTATGTCAGGTGTGACGTCAATTTAGTATACTGTGTAATGGTATTGGTTAGAAAAAAATGGTTACTGTTAACGAGATACAGTCCAGTGTACTGTGCATTTTTAAAGTAAAACATTTTTTTAAAATATTTATGTTCTGCTATCATATGTCACATTAAAGCTGGTTGCGGAGTAAGAGTAATTTGAAAGATTCTCAGTTGAACAGCCAAGGCTAATAGGGCAGTGCCCCTAGCATAAAATCAGCTGTTTAACTCACACTAGTAAATAAGTAACAGCCCATTAACGTCCCACTCCTGGGCACAGGCCCAGGAGTGGGACGTTAATCCAGGCTCACTCCACATAGAAAAGAGGATTATTAGCGCGTAGACCTCGTCATGTCACCTCTGTAGTCTCATGTCTGTAGTCGAACATGCTCACCACTAGACCAATGAGGCAGTTTTCTTTAGCTATGCAGTGGTGTAATTTAATTTCGGTTATGTAGCTACAGCACCAAACTATATCCCCTAATATTCTATCATTCGTTTTTTTTAATTGTCTCTCTATGGGTTAGATTTTAAAGACGGATCTACGTCCAAAATTTACCATTATCAAAGCACAAAGAGTATCTTACTTCGAAAATGTGCTTGCAGAGCAATATGGGCAACGATCTGCAACTTCATATGTTTATCCACGATACTGCAATAGTATACTGTCAGTCCATAATGGAACGAATTTCTCCCCAGTAAGACCACGCTCGCTCGCAGAGTATATCGGAACACACCCTGTCTTATCGCGGTCGAATGAATATAAATTTATGAATACGTTGTGTATTTAATGTTGTTTTCAAATTTATCTCTTTTGGGCTAGGCGAAGATCAAAAGTCAAGCTTAATATTCATCATATATTACCCAATTTAATGTCGGAGAACGTATAAAAATGGAGAGAAATTCGCTTTGAATTTAGATGTTATAGGTTGAGATTAAATTATGACATATAATATGATATATAATAGTGCTGTTACTGTAAATTTACAACTAAAGACATGGAGTTAGTGCGAAAGTAGTTTTTGCAAAGAAAAAAATATCTAATAAGACCCTATTCCATGATGTGTATAAGGGCCTTGACTTATTGTTTTTTTTTGTTAATTGTATGCAAAGTAGCGTTTGACTGCATTCTCACTTAATACTGAGTGATGATACAATCTAATTTTGACGACTCAACTAAAAAAAAAACAAATATTTTAGATATTTATTCTCTTACTAGCCTATATATAGATTCTTAATGGAATCATACAAAAAAGTACGTTGAGTTTGTTGTGGGTTCTACTCAATAGGGCGTAAAGGAAACTTTAGATTGTCAGTAGTTCTCTAATATCATCATCAGGCGTCAAGATTGCTGAAAGAGCCTTCTTGAATAAAGAGTTTTTTTTGCTGACAGATTAGCGCTTGACTGTGATCTCACCTGATGACTGATGATACAGTCTTAGATGGAAGCGTGTTAATTTGGTAAGAGGCAATTTACCTCTTATGGTTTCTACACAGCATCGTACTGGAACACAAAACTATTTGGTTGGCGGTACGTCTTTGCTGGTCGGGTGGTGATTAGCCACAACCGAAGCCTCCCACCGGTCCAGACTCAGACAAATTAGAAAATACAATTTTCTAATTTCGCTCTACCGGGGATCGACCCAGGATCTCTGCTAGCAAAGCGAGTACTCGCACCATTGCGCCAGCGAGGCCGTCGAAATTTGATGTACTATAAAATATAAAGAGAACTATTACATAATATAAAAGAGTTACCGTAAGTTTTCAAATCCAATTATATGTCAACAAAATGTAACTAAATTTCTTTTAAAGTATTAATATACATTATTATATACCTTATGCATATAATATACAAATTAATTCCACGGCAATGGTACAATTAACACAAATGAAACATACAAACATACAATTGTGTGCTCTGTAACTGTGCCATATTTTTAATTATAAGTCAATATCATAAAATAAGCAAAGAAGTTTTGAGCTAACGAACAATACTTGGAAAAATGTTGAGATTCTGTTCATTTGCATATTGTTTGTTGACCAATTTTCATCATGTTTCATGTCAGTTAAAACAAAACAATGCCCTCTTTTCCCAATGTTCCGTTCGGCAAAGGTCAATTCTTTTTTAAACAGTTTTTTTGCGTGTTTGTTTGTTTATTTATTTGTATGTTTGGGTAACGGTTAGTACATAAAATTTTACCCCCCTTATATTTGGTACAGGACTGATGAAAATACAATTTAATACATTCTGTATCATTATAAATCAAATGTATTTATTTTGGGGCATCCATTTTCTATTGTGGGTAGATAGTTTTCCAAATATATGTCGCAGAATAAGAGAGATGAAAGCATAAAGCATAGGGGCGTAGGGTTCTCAGCCGACATCGTCATTAATGGCATCTATAATTTAATTTCCATACTGTGGGCGTTCGTGGGTAATGTTGGTGCAATCAAACACTTTATTAATTAACGCATATTATAATGTTCAATTTCATAATGTTCCCGATATCAATTTACACAAACTCATTCATAATTATAGCTAGGAACGCGATAGTTTCAATATTCGACCGCTCTGGCGCACCGTCACCCGAGCACTAGCGAGTCCGCCGCCGGCTCACGATACATGACGCTGTCCCACGCCGATAGATAAGTGGCGCCAGCATTCCACAGACAGCTGCACTCCGACGATATTTAATATTAAATGGATTTTTCCTCGACTAAATTTTTTTTGAGCTAACTTCATTTTATATCAGAAGTTGGCAACCTTTTCTTACAGAAAGGCTACAAAGGTAATGAGGATATTGCAGAAGCCCACTTATCGCTTAATAAACATGATACTTTCATTTCGTTTTCACACAAAAACCAGACCGATTAAAAATTTTTTTCATCACTAGAAAGCTGCATTTTGAGCAACATAGGTTATATTACTTTCACAAAAAAGTAGGGATCCCTCATAGAAATGGTTTAATACAACCCAAGGTTTCAAAAAATTGGTCACATATAATCTGTCATCGAGTGCATTGCGGAAACTATTGATGATAGAACAAAAAAATGTTCTACAATATTGTTCTAAAATGTTCAAACCATATAATTCAGACATGTGTATTTAATCCTTATTCTATTAAATGATATGTTATTAAAGGCCGTTTCAATACCTGTAAAAACCTTTTTAAGTAGGATTCCATTTAAAATATATAACGAATTTAAAAGTTTCAATCTAAGAAAATAGTAGACTTTCCATTGCCACCAGATTGGTGATCTATGTGGGTGAAACCGAGGGCATTGCTAGTTTAATTATAACAATAAAAAAAAATACGTAAAAAGTTCTAATTAACAGGTCTTTATAAGGACTCGAATTCACACCAGACACCTATGTGTTTGATTGTTCTTTTCAATTCATCATTGTGCTTTTCGGTGAACATCGTGCTGAAATCCGTATTTCCCTGGAGTAATTCTTGGGTACCACCCAGCAGTGAAGCAGCGTGATGGGTCTATGCTCTAAAAACCCTATCTTCTATGAGTGAAGAGGCCTATGGCGAACATTAAAATGTTAATGGGCTGTTGCTTACCTATACAAAGATTACATAAAGGTAATCCCGTCGTATCACTTCTATCAAAGCGTTACAATATATTAGGTTAAATGGAAAACACAATATATAGTTTAGAAATATTCGTGTAGTTGAAACTAGAACACGATTGCCAATTCTTGTCTATAAAACTTTTATAACCGTATAACGCGGTATGAAAATGTGTACAGCAATTTAAATGCGAGACAATTTGTTTCCCAATTACACGTTCCGTTATTTATGCATGTAAAAAGAGAGAGTTTCTGTGCATTGATTAAGACCAAATCTGTTTTAAAACAATAGAGTCCAATTTAAATTATATACAAGTCAGCGCCCATCTCTAATGATTTTGATGAACTTGCTGATACGATTTTAAGAACAATCACTCCGTTTATAGGTCTAGGTTTTTTTTGCCGCTGGGAAATGCATTTACGTACCCTGACTAATGGGGTCAGGAGTATGGGACTTCGCGAGGGTACAAACTCGCAATACCCACTAAGACCCAGCGGGACCGCCATCAATCATGAGTGAGGAGCCAGAGGTTCGTAGAAGCATTCCTTTTTGGCCTTTCGGTTGTAGTTCACAGATGGTCTACAGGGGGAGGAGTTGTAAGAATCTCCGCCTCCTGTTTCCTGCACCCCTTCGTCGGGATTGGCGTGTTTTTCACCCTCTCCCTTTGCCATGCGTCCTTAAGCGAGATGACAGTCTCGCAAAAGGAAGCAACCACTCTCTAGGCCTGTTCAATAGTAAGTAATCTCTGCCCAGCCATTTGTCTAGATGAGGGCAGATCGCCCCAAATATGCCCCACCCGCTACTTTAGATCCGACATCCTCCTTCCATCTTTGGGTTAAGGCTCTGTTAGCTAGAACCTTCCTTATCTCGTCAGCGACTGGTGATTCCCCTCTGGTTGTCGCGGCTGCTCTGCACTGGTAAGCAGCCGTGAAAACTTCCACCCTGAGCTCCCATGGGAGATCACCTGCCAGGAGTGTTGCTGCCGTCCATGACGCTGTACGGTACCCCCGTATACCTCTGATCGCTATAGCCCTCTGGGATAGGTCTAGGTTCGATTACCGGCCATTAAAAATTATAAAATTACCGGCTATTAAAAATTATAATATTATATTACTTAATGTGATAGACTGTAATCTCCCCTTTTGGTGGTTTCCACATATCGTATCGTAACACGTTTTTATCGGGAATACGTCTTTAAAATTGCATCTATAGGGATGTAATTAAATGAATGATAACAAAATCGGGGGATACAGTTTGGAGTTGTAGCTACACATCTATCACCTCCATCCGAAATTCAATTACACTACTGGATACCTAAAGGATCAAAGAATATATTACGCTAAGTAAGGACTGTAACATCACGCGCGGCGGAGGGGGAATCGGTCTAAGTGTCTAAAACTGGACTGGTGGGACTCTTCAGGCGTGGCTAGTTACCACTCTACCAGCAAAGGCGTATCGCAAGCAAAAATAAAGTGCGTGCGTACAAAGTACACATGTCAGAAGTCAATCTTCTTTTGCAAACAAATTTTTAAGCCATGTTTACATTTATACAAATCTAAAACTTTAGATTTCCGAGACTTAGCGGGAGGGAAAATGGAACATATTTTAGAAATAAATATAAATAAGACTTAATGATTACATTGCCAAAGAAGTTTCACTTCTGAAATGTGTACTTTGTACGCACGAATTTTTTTTTATTTTGTCCGATTTTGGTATTGATTTCATTTCTTACTTAAACGAAAATCGAAGAATGAAATACTCGCAGAGTAGAAAAATGAACTTAAACGATGGATAAACGTGCTTAAATAAAAATAATTATGTATGAAAGAGATAATATCAATGTAGTGTGGTAATTCGACTTTTATACATTGACCTCTTATATCATATTCTTAAAACTTGCAACGTAATATTCTGTTAATATATTCCATTGGATGTAATTATAACATAAGCTGACATGTAATTGCCTTGACCATGAAAGGAATAGGGAGGCAGCAGGTGCACTAATTATAGGGCAGGTGTTATAGTTAATTATTGCGTCATAAGTTGCTATTGTAAAGAAAAAAAAGTTGAAACTGAGTGCGTACAAAGTATATATGTTAGAAGTGAAATTTTATTGGCAGACAAAGTTTTAAGTCTTGTTTATATTTATACAAATCAAAAACTTTAGATTTCCGAGTCTTAGAGGGAGGGAAAAAGAACAATTCGTTAATATTAAAAGTGTCGAAAATTAATACGAATAACATTGAAATCACAAATGACGAATTGTAAATAAAAATGCCACGTATTTTTTGTCAACATTATAAATGAGAATTAATGAAATATTTTCATTTTATATTTTATGAAAAATAGTATATAAACGACGAGTGCCAAATTAAAATACCACATATTATTTGTAAATGAATTACCATAAAAACGCCGCACATCTTTGTGACGCTAATCACGCGTTTCATCCGTAATAATTTTACCTTCATGCGTGTAAAGATGTTTCACTTCAAAATGTTTCTATTGTATGTGTTTCCCTGAAACAGCTGGACCGATTTTGTTGAATTTTATGTGTCAGTCAGAATTTAGATTAAATCAAATCAAATCAAAAATATCTTTATTCAAGTAGGCATATTACAGCAATTTTGAATCGTCAAATTATATTTTTTTTCCACACTCTGATTCTAATATACCTCTGATGATGGTACTCAAAATAGGCTTAAAATCTAAAGTTACGAGGGTTCCTTCGCGCCCTGATCCGAGAAGAACCCATAACAAACTCAGTCGGGTATTTTTTTACCATCATCATTACAATAATATATTAGTTTACTATATTTTAATTAAAATTAGAGCAATTCGTTCACTCCCAGGCGTTTCTATGGTCTAGGTAATCTTGCAACTTATAATACGATTTTTCTATCAACTTTCTTTTAACAAAGACTTTGAATTTATTAATTGACATCTTTAGAACGTCTTGTGGGAGTTTATTATAGAAACGTATACAGTTACCCTTAAATGAGTTATTAATCTTATGTAGTCTTACTAGAATTTATAACAAGTTTCTTTGTTTGATTTACAATTCGATCCGGATTTCAGAGTATTTCTACGTGATCAGGATCTACGTGGATGTCACCGACGGGCACAACTAGATATTATAGAACGTGTTACTATCTAAAACAAAAGTCTGCGATGGCGTGTAGAGATCTTTTAAGGATAACTCTCTATATCCATTTTATCTTGTTAAACTACTATATGTATATACATATAGTATACTCTACATTATTTTCTTAGTTACCCTGTTAATGTTTTTGAAATTCCATTTTTATATCACTTATTTAATAACATTTTAATTTACATTGTATATACATATGTTATGCTTTAAATGGACCATCAGTTTCAGATAAATATTACGTAACATCTACAATAAATCGTTTTTACGTACTCAATAAATTCAAAGCTAAATGCAAAATAAATAGACGTGAAGTGA
The DNA here is from genome assembly GCA_015832385.1 of Elymnias hypermnestra. Taxonomy (NCBI): domain Eukaryota; kingdom Metazoa; phylum Arthropoda; class Insecta; order Lepidoptera; family Nymphalidae; genus Elymnias; species Elymnias hypermnestra. Next base: position 1,736,846 of record JACTOM010000912.1, read on the forward strand.
ATAAATTTTTATGAGCGAAATCGATTGCATTCCTTCAATAATAGATTACCAAGCGTTTGTTTCATAATTTACTCGATATAAAGAAATATTTCTACTTGCGTAAACGCCGGCGCTTGTACATGATGGAAAGTGATTTAACTGCCAATGAAATATTTTGTAATGGTTTCTGCCAATTAAATAAATTCAAATATAAGAGAAATAAAAGTACATTGGGCGAGTCTTATTTAATATCTTAACTTCTAGACAACCTTGGGTTGTATAAAAGCAACAAGAAATAAATGTATAACAATAAATACATAAGCAAACTAATAAATATAATAAACATACATAGATTTACAAAATGTGTACAATACACACAAAATCAAAATATTATTTATTCAAATATTCGTTGGATCTAATCTACCACCGGTTCGGAAAGTTGATTCCGCTGAGAAGAAACCGACAAGAAACTCAACGGTTACTCCTTCAAATATAGTTTTTGTACGTTACAATGTGTTTAGCTTTTATATGCAACTGGAATCAAGTCCAAACGTCTTTATCACTTAAATAATCTTCAATATTATAGTATGCTTTTAGTAACAGGACGTTTTTAACATACTTCTTAAAACTACGTGTAAGCAAACCCAGAAGTGATTCGGGTATCTTACTAAAAATGCATATGCTCAACCCGACAAATGATTTCACTCTTAAAATATGACATTACAAGTTGTTATTTTTTGTATTAAAATTGTGTGTTTTGCTTCCTACATATATTGATGTCAAGTTCATAATTAAGATCCTAATATAATTAAGACCCTAATATATTCATGATTAAGATCCTAAATATATCCTGCTGAGGATCCAACTCAGGGAACTAACGAAACGAGTCTTCGCACAATTACGCCAGCAATGATATTCTCTTCAATTCTTAACGTTACTGTTGAATCTTTTAGTTTTTGTAACTATTTTCAACCAAAGCAGCGACATGTGTATACAGTATACGCTATATGGTTTAGAATCACTGCCTCATTGGTCTTTTTCGGCTACAACTCACGACCTTATAGCCCTTGCAACCATTGAAGTTATCGCCGCAGGCCCGATGAACGCCCCTGTGAAAAGGCCCAGCCCTCTCAGGGATATTTTCTGCAGTCTCCTTTTTGCAGAACATTTTTACAAAAGGAGACCACCACCCTCCACGCTCCTTGCACCTTAAGCATCGCTGCAATTACTGCTTGTGCCGAGAGATCTAGTCAGGCTTTATTTACCAAGACGCTTCGTTCGAAGTGCCACGCTGGGCACTCTTCAAGCCTATGCTGAGCGTCGTCTGCCACACAGTGATGGCATACAGGGGTTGCCTCTCGTCAAAATAAGTTGGTTGATCCTGCCGTGATATATTACTGAGCGTGTGCGTAATGACTCTGCAGGAGATTGACCACCGTGGTCCAAAATCGTTTGGGAGAAAGAGGATGGGTTTGAATTTGTCATGTTGTGACTATTAGGTGACTGCGGAAGTGATTGTCTATAATGTAAGAACCCTATCTACAAATGTTAAACTATTTGAAATAATAATATTCCTCGTGTTACATATGAAGGCAATCAAGATTTAACGGATATAGCCAGACGTCGATCAGCTTGGTTACTCACAAGTAACTTTAACGTAGTAAATGTAACGTAACGCGAGGTACATTATGTTACGTTTGCAATAGAGAATGAGTCATTACAAGAAAAAACCGGCTATTGTAGTTGCTTTGACGCAAGGTAAGCGCATACTACAAGTGTAGAAATAATGGTGCTTATTTTTCAAATCATATTTTATACTTAAAAGTAAGTAGCAGCCTATTATAGTTCCAATCCTGGGCACAGACTTCCTCACTCATGCAACGTCAACGTCAAAATATCTTTCTCTTATATCTTCAAGTAGGCCTATTACAGCACTTTTGAATCGTCAAATATATTTTTTTTCACACATTAATTCTAATGTACCACTGATTTTTGTATTAAAGAAGGACTTAAAAGCTATTGTTACGAGGGTTCCTTCGTGCCCTGTCCTGAGAAGAGCCCACACCAAACTCAGTCGGGTATTTTGTATTTGTTTTACCATCATCACTTACATTATCATATTTAAATACAACCAAACCACCGGGGAACAAGTAGAAGAGGTGAAAGAATTTGTATACTTCGGATCTAAATTTACAAAAGATGGAACATGTGAAATTGATATTGAAAGGAGAGTAAATGCAGGGAATATGGTAAATGTTGCTCTGCACGCCTTTATGAATAGCCACATGGTGTCTCAAAGGGCTAGACTGGCTGTGCATGCTGGAGTGTTGGTGCCAACACTTATGTATGGTAGTGAAAGCTAGGTATGGCAGAAGAATCAACTGCAGATTAAAACTGAGTGACAGAGTAAGAAATAGTGTGATAAGAGAACGTTATGGTATAGAAGAAGACGTAGTGACTAAACTTGAGAAAAGCATACTTAGATGGTTTGGCCATGTAGAGAGAATGAACGAAAGAAGACTGACAAAAAGGATTTATGAGTCAAGAGTGAATGCGAAAATTGGAAGGGGAAGACCAAGGCGAACGTTCCTGGACCAAATCCAGGACATTTTAAGTAACGACCAGGTCAAGAGTACTCTAAACCGACGAACTTGTATGAAAGCTTTAATGAGAATGAAAGAAGCGAAGGAGATATGCAAGGATCGTGGCAAGTGGAAGGATGTTGTCTCTGCCTACCCCTATGGGAATAAGGCGTGATGCTATGTATGTATGTATGTATGT
>JACTOM010000912.1:1740227-1798515 GCA_015832385.1 Elymnias hypermnestra
TTTATCCATGAAAAGGTTGAACAGCCATGGTGACGCAACACATCCCTGTCGAACACCTCTTTCGACAGGAAACCACTCCGTGTACGCTCCGTTTATTCTGACACAGGCACTAGAACCCTCATAGAGAGACTTCAATGCTTGGATCAGACAACCGCTCACCCCATACGTAGATAACGTTGACCACAGCTCATTCCTCACCACTCGATCATAGGCCTTTTCTAAATCTACGAACGCGCAATAAACTTTTTGGTGTTTAGCCAAACATTTTTCAGTTATGCACCGTAAAGAAAAGACCTGATCCGTACATCCCATTCCTCTTCTAAATCCCGCTTGCACGTCCCATATTTTCTCATCAGTTTCATTAATCACCCTTTCAATTAATATCTTTGCATACAATTTGCCGACGACACTAAGAAGGCTGATACCGCGGTAATTTTTGCACTCCTGCTGTGACCCTTTTCCTTTATATAGAGGGACAATTACGGCCTTGCTCCAATCTCTTGGGACTTGACCTTTCTCCCAGCATATATTGAAAAGGCAGTACAGCTGAGCTACCACAATCCCGCGGCCAGCCTTCAGCATCTCGACTGACACTCTGTCATACCCAGCAGCCTTACCTGATTTCATACCTTTTATCGCTTTCATGATGTCATCCATACTAATCTCGCTATCACTTGTCTTACATTCATTGCTATCCGCAGAGGCCATATTTACCTCTGCTTCATTTCTTTCAAACAAACTTTCAAAATGATCCTTCCATCTCTTCAATATCCATTCTTCTCCTTTTTTTTTCCTTTTTTCCTTTTTATTCTATCGTCTAATATTTAACAAAGACTTAGAACTTATTATATGACATCTCTAGAACGTCTTGTGGGAGTTTATTATAGAAACATATACAGTTACCAAACCGTAGTTGTTGTTAAAACATATACCCACGAGATATGTTAAGTTCCTCAGATTTCTTCCTACGCTGAAAAGCCTAATGATGTAACTATAAACCTTTACAAAAAAAAAATTAAAAGTGCGTGCGTACAAAGTACACATGTCAGAAGTGAATTTTTTTGGTAAACTAATTTTTAAACCATGTTTATATTTATACAAATCTAAAACATTAGATTTACGAGACTTAGTGGAAGGGGAAAAGTTTTAGCAATTTCATTTAATTTTTTAAGCTCTCTAATGCATGGTAGAAGATTCTCACGGAGAGAACCGAAACAAGTAATGACTTCATTCAGCTAGACATCTATTAAAAAAATTTTTGATTAAGCTACGTTTAAGCTATGGAAAAAAAAATAGAAATATAATTCCGCCTTTGCATCATATATATTTACATTTTTAGTGTTAAATTGCATTAAATTGAAAACTAGATGCTAATTTGAATTTATTAATGAAAAGTAAACGCAAATTGACATATTTCATGATCGCAGATAAAACTAATGTATGCTGTAAGTATATTATTTATGCATGTCAAAATATCACGTTCATACCAATAATGTTTTAGAAATACGAAGATCAGTGAAAGTTTATCATACATTCATGTCATTTTAGCGACACCATTGAAATTGCAATACGAAAATAACAAATTTTTTTTAACTAACAATTGTGTATTTTTGTCTAGTCGCCAAAACATTTTAGCTTTATCATAGAAGAAATTCGAATTTGGGTATATTTGCTTAATATTGTATAATATACAATGAAAGGACATTGACAAAAAGGATTCATGAGTCAAGAGTGAATGGGAAAGTTGGAAGGGCAAGACCACGGCGATCGTTGCTGTACCAAATCCAGGACATTTTAAATAAGGGCCAGATCAAGAGTATTCTAAACCGACGAACTTGTATCAAAGGTTTAATGAGAATGAAAGAAGCGAAGGATATATGCAAGGATCGTGGCTAGTGGAAGGACGTGGTCTCTGCCTACCCCTATGGGAAGGAGGCGTGATGCTATGTAGGTGCTGCACAATATATAAGTAAAAAAAGGATCATTTATTTATTAAATAATCCCGAGCTTGTCTAATTTTTTTGCCCCATTGAAATGGAATTTAACAGAGACTTTCGCGATGTAAACCCTACTTAGTAAAGAATTTTCATGTAATCCCAAGGTATCAGAAACTACGGGTGCAACACCCCATGAAACAGCTGGTATATACAATATATAAGCGAAAATGTGTGTGTGTGTGTGTGTGTGTGTGTGTGTGTGTGTGTGTGTGTGTGTGTGTATGTAGCAAATATATGGATATTCTCTCATTGGTGTTGAGTTGTTTTTGTTTCCCATTATCTTTGGTACATAAATAAATAAATAAATGAGAAATCTACAACTATTAGCTTGATAGACATGAATTTTACGGAATCATTTCACATGGATTTCTTTATTGCTGAAATATTACCGCTTGTGATCACACCTGATGGTAAATTATAATACAGTCTAAGATGGACACCCGCTATTCAGGTGTGAGGCTTATACCTCTTATAATTTCTACACAGCATTGTAAAGTAGCAGCCCATTAATGTCCCGCTGCTGGGCCCAGGCCTCCTCACTCATATTAGTGTAGGTTTTAAAAACATAGACTTACCACGATGCTCCACTGCGGATTAGCAGGCATAGTACACAAGTGCACTCCCTATCTCTACACTCTCATAGCCCAATCTAATACGATCGGAGAGAGATCAGGCGCAGGACCGATGGCGAAGCACACCAACTTTCCAACTTCGGGCAAATATTGAGAAAATCTTAATAGAAAACCCAAGATCGATTTTGAATTGGCCCTATAAGGGACTTGAACCCAGGACCTCATGTCTGTAGTCGAACATGCTAACCACTAGAGGCAGTTACACAACATCCCACTGGAACACAAATTTGTAGTTAACGTGGGAACCAGCCACGACCGAAGCCTATCAGTCCAGACTTAGACAAATTAGAAAATGCAGTTTCCGAAGTTCTGTCTACCAGAGATCGAAAAAATACACATTAAAACGTATTTCATATTCTCACGGTAACGGGTATCATGTGGGTGATACAATTTAATGAATTTAATGCTTGACCTAGCCGACAGTAAGTATGCGTTGGCCTTAAGTGCCAGTCAAAGTGTCTTGGAGAAGTATGAGAGAATGCCATGGGAACAACTTTGTCATTTTGTTACGTAAGTTGGCGCTTAATGTAAACTTTGTAACTGTGACTTAATATTACCACTTAAAACGGGATTTACATTTAACTATCTAGATATTGCCCTGCATATCTTGCAACATCTCAAGCCAAGACGTTAATGTAATTAAAATAGCTTATGTGCTTAATGTATGCTTACAAAATCACGATAGAAGTGACATTTCAGATTATCCAATATATTAAAAACTCTTTAAAATTATTCTTTACACCAATTATATATTCTAAATTAATATTATAAAGAGGAAAGATTTGTGTTTTTGTATCTAAATATGTATGAATGTTTGTTACGATCTCACACAAAAACTTCTAGCCCGATTTCAATATTTTTTTCACCATTAGAAAGCTACATTTTTGAGAAAGTAATATATGTATATATAGAGTCTTCCATCGTTTAAATAAAAACAACCACAGTCAATTTTCACAGAGAATATCTATTACTTTAAACTAAATTATTAATTAATTTTTTAATTAAATGACAATAACTAATAATTTATGGGTGCAAGATGTGCACCGGGCAGCACTTCGAGTAAGAATGCCCGCGAGCATTTCTTGTTTTTTTTTTTTTTTTAGAAGTGTGTAGTTGCTGTTAGCCCTACTGGCTTTTACAGCGTAACAGAGAGGGGTGGCGGGCGCAGAAGCTCTGCCGAGGGGTGGGCCCGTAGAAGGGCCCTGCTGCGTCGTGGAGGAAACATTGCTCTAAGGGCGGCTCCTGCGAGGCTCGGACCTAGGCTTAGAGCAACGTTTGCTGCTGCTGAAAAAGACAATCAGGATAGGTGAGCGCCAAAAAGCCCGAGAGCCAAATGCAAGCCCTTTTATACTAGTTTCTGCGAGTGGGGGTAGTTTGAATGTTGGTAGATGTTTGTTGCTAGCTCGCTGCACGCCATGTTACCAACATTAAAAAAAACGTTGCCGCCGTCATATATTACTTTAAAAAAATAGGGATCCTAATAAAAATACATTAATGTAACCCAAGGTGAGAAAAATTTGGTCACATTTTCATTGTCACTGTCATTAATATATACAAATAAGTCCATATGTCCAACTATTGTAGTTATGCCATTATAACTACTTTTTTACATTTTTAAAGTTAATGAAAGTGCCGGCAATAATCAAACCTTATTATTCATATCTGTATTAATTCTTATCCTATTAAAAATGTTAATCTAAAGAAAATTGAACCGATCCTTATAACTGGGCCCGGGACCGGTGAGTTACCTCAAATTCCATGGATACCAATGATATCTACCGATTTACTTTTACTGTTTTTATTTTTATCAAGCTAAAAATTACTGGAGCTACTTCAAATCAAGAATATTTAAATTGACTAATGTCGGTTATACTACGTAAACTATGTTACGAACATAAAAATGTATCAGTTACTTATATTTGTTGTTAAGTAAAATCTGTATATTCATTAGATAATGGATGTGTGTATCCAATAATCTGAAAGGAAGTAATTACAAACTGAGGGAAATAAAACTTTTATGTCAACAAGAATAAATCTATAGACTTTCCACTGCCACCAGATGGTTATCTATCTATAACGAGATTGGTTGAAACCGCGGGTCATTACTAGTATTTAATATATTCAAATGTGACAATAGTTAAATAACGTTAGAATTATCAGAAAATACCCAAATGAATGTACACAGATGAAGGACATTTAACTAGATTTAAGAAAAGAGCAAATGTTTCCCAATAAAAGCTCTTCCTAATATAATATAAATGGATGTGGTAACTTCAGCGATCTATTCGATGTTGGTGTTACCGAGTTGACAGTTGAAGTTATACTAAACCATCTTTCAGTTCAAAAAAAAGGACTAGAAATTAAAGTGAAACCTAGCCTATATCTTAATTCGGAGTAGATCCAGTAAAATGAAATAAAATCTTCAAAATCGTTTGAATAGTTTCAGACTACATCGCTAACAAAAACTACTGGATATAACTAATGGATATAACTAATGGAGCAGTGAGGTGGCCTGTGCCCAGCAGTGGGACGTTAGTGGGCCGCTACTTACTTTACCTTACTCCACGTAAAGGCCTATACATCTAACACAAAGTGGATATACCATTCGTCGTCGTCGTCGTCGCTTCAACCGATGGACGTCCACTGCTGGACATAGGTCTCACGTAATGATGTCCACAAGGCCCGATCTTGCGCCGCCTGGCTCCAGCGGCTACCGGCGACCCTCTTTATGTCGTCGGTCCACCTTGTGGGGGGTCTCCCTACACTGCGCCGCCCGGTGAGGATATAGCTCTGGATATACCATTATGACCACAAAAATGTTATAAAGTTGACCAAAACTTTGACTAACTGGAAGGGCGGTGGTAGAAAGCACAGTATTATCCGTATGCTCCCTCATTCTTAACCCTTGGTGTCGGATTAATCCGAGACACCAGAGCTGAATGCGTCAGGTAACATCTACCACCCACCCTTGTGAAAAGGGTTAACCTGGTCTGTCAGTAAGTATTCAGTTAGCTCACATTTAGATGGAAGTTTATACTTAATCATTTCCCAGCGACAAAAAAGAAACACGTTTACTAAAATGTTGTTTATCTTAACCTTTTTTATTATACTGTAATTATTCACGGAAAAGAATCGTAAAAGAAACGTTAACACGTTTGTTAGCTGGAGATGTACAATAATTATATTATCGACCCAGAAAACAAGTTCGTGTGTTTGTTTACATTACGAAATGTTTGTAGTTTTTCAGCATTTTTTATGGTATTTTTCTAACTTCTGCCAAAAAAATGAGGGTACATGTCTTCATATCTCTGTATATAAAACAAAGGCACTCCAGTTTTATTTATTTGTATAGATGACTACTAACAAGCTAACTTACAAGGCTCCATGATATCTACGACAAAAAGTGAAGTGACTCATTGTAAGTGAATGTGAACTGTTTATTTAATAAACTGTTCAAATATAAATAGCTTACGCGTTAATTCGATACGGTTAATATAAAGTTTCATTGTTGTTTTAAAATAACTGCCAAGAATTTAGCTGCGGAGGGAATTTCTATTTTTACGCGACGTAGTATTCTTTTAAAGATAAATCTCTCGTATTAATATTACATAACTTGTATTAGTGTTCAATATAAAGAGTTATAACACGTTGTCCATTTTATACATATAATATTAGACGGCTAACAAAAAAATCCTTTCATTGAAATAACTTCAGTATTGCAATCTATTTTTATAATAAAGTTTCGGAGAAGTATTTCATGAAAAGGTACTCAGTGATTGAAATTTCTCTGAAAGTTTGAATTATGGAACTCAAATCTAATCAAAATAATTCAAGTAGGCTCCAAAGGCACTTTTCAATCGTCAGTAGTCTGTCCGTTGGTAACAAATCTACCACCGGTTTGGAAAGTTGAATCCGCTGAGAAGAAACCGGCAAGAAACTCCACGGTTACTCTTTTAGAAATAGTTGTGTATGTTACAATGAGTAATATTTTACTTCTGTGAGCAACCGGAATTAAGTCCAAATATTTCTATCGCTTAAATATACTTCAACATTATAATATGCCTTTTATAAAGGGATGTTTTTGACATACTTCTTAAAATAATGTGGAGGCAAATCTAAAACTGATTGAGGTATCTTATTAAAAATGCCTATGCTCAACCCGACAAATGATTTCTGAACCTTCTTCACTCTAAAATATAGAAATATAAGTTTGTTTTTATTATATTAAAATTGTGTATTGTACTTTTGTTTCTGTATAAATGAATATTGTCACGGATATATAAGACATTATTTCATATATGTCGGAGGGTTGTCGGAAATGTCTGTGGAACGCTGGCGCCATCTATCGGCGTGGGACAGAGACAATGGTGGCAGTCCGGCGGGAGTCTCTCGGCAGTTGTCGAGTAGCGCTCGACCGGAGCGGTCTACTGTTGGAACTGTCGCGTTCCTAGCTATTATTGTAAATGAGTTTGTGTAAATTGATATCGGGAAAATTAAGTGATTGAACATTATAATCCGAGTTATTTAATAAAGTGTTCTATTGCACCAACATTACCCACGAACGCCCACAGAATAAGAAATTAAATGACGGCGGAGCATCCCACGCCCCTGTGCTTTATGCGCTCCTTTTCTCTTATTCTCCGACATATATATTGCGACGGTACTGAGAGAATCGATATTTCTTTGAATTTTTTTTCTTAAGGAAACGCGAGATCCTAATTGATATATAGTACGTATTGCTCTTTTTTGTATTATAAATATAGTTTCAATGTCCCCCTTACCCCATAAAAGTATGCCGTAAGACGTAATGCTATGAAAATAAGCGAAATACACCATTTTGGCAGTTTCAATATCAGTGTATTGTCTAACTTTTCTAACAGCAAATACAGCGGAACTAAGTTTACTTGCCAGAGTCATAATATGGGCGCCCCACTAAATATGTATGTAATATGCCAAAATTTATAAATATTCATTAAAACAGTTTCCTAAATAAATTGAGATGTACATCCATACTGTCATAATAGTGTCAAAAATTTACAACAGATGAGTGAACAGTCGAGTCAAAGTCAATCGATAAAAAATATTGCATTATATAAATAGCTGAACATAGCTCGAGGCGAGGATAATTGGGCGTTCAGAAAAAAATGACCTTGTCAATTATGCAGTTACTTAATTTATGCCTTTGAGCGACTTGTTTTATTCTAGACATGGGTAGATACAGACTGGGTTCCTTTATCATATGTAAATATGTTAACCTGAGCAAAAGTGTATATATTATAACCTTATTTTCATGTCTTATTAAAAAAATATGCTATTAAACATACAGCAGCATTCAAAGTCACGCAGTCAGTAACAGTTTTTTAAACGATCTCATTAGTATAGTTAAAAATAATAGATAAATAATCTATCATGACAATATCGATAGATAGTTTCTCTCAATGTCTTCATAAATTATGTTGCCATCGATTACGTATGATTCCGAGGCATGGCCGCTGACTATGGGGCTCGTAGGAAGACTCAGAGTCACTCAGCGGGCAACGGAAAGGGCTATGCTCGGGGTTTTCCTACGTGATCAAATCAGAAATGAGGAGATCTGTAGGAGAACTAAAGTCACCGACGTAGCATACCGAATTGCAAAGCTGAAGTGGCAATGGGCAAGGCACATAGTTCGCTGAACCAATGGGCGTTGGGGCCCGAATATCCTAGAGTGGCGTGCTCGCACCGAAAAACGGAGCCAGGTTGACCGATGACATCAGGCGGGTCGCTGGCAGACGCTGGATACAAGCGCCGCAAGATCGGACCCATTGGAATTTATTAAGAGAGACCTTTGTCCAGCAGTGGACGTCCATCGGTTAAGACGACGAGGCTCAAAAAACTATTTTGAATCGTTATTAGGGTTTTCGTTGGTAACAAATTTAGTAATGGTTAGGAAAGTTTATTCCACCGATAAGAAACTCTGTAGTTACTCCTTTCAATGTAGTTTTTGTAGGTTACAACGTGTTTAGCTTCCATATCCAACTGGAATCAACTCCAAACATTTATATCGCTTTAATAATCATCAACATTATAAAATGTCTTTTGTAAAAATATATTATTGACATATTTCTTAAAATTATGCTGAGCCTAATTAATAAGTGATTCGGGTACCTTGTTTAAAATGCGTATGTACAACCCGACAAATGATTTCTGCATTCTACACCCTAAAATATGGCATTATAAGTTTGTTTTTGAAGTAAAACTCTTGAAGCGCATGAGAGTAAATTTTTTACGGATGCAACGCGTGTTAGCGTCACGAAGATGTGCAGTGTTTCATACCAAATCGTTTGATGGTTAGGTAGCTTTAATAATTACAAATAACATATGGCATATTAATTTGCCACTCGTCATTTAATCATTTAATATATATTTCATATATTGTATATTTTAAATTTAAAAAAGAAATCAGTCAATCAATTTCAATAAATAAAAACACGTGGCATTTTAATTTACAATTCTTGATTTGAGATTTCAATAAATTATTTGTATTTATTTCCGACACTTAATATTTTAATGACAAGTAAATTCATTAAACTCCTAACATATCTTCCTTTTTCCCTTGGAACCTTCACGTACGACTCCACACTAAGCCATCATATCGAATATATAACGAATCGAAATATCGTACTAATTTGGAGGGTTAGAATTAATGAATTATATTTTAATTCAATCCGATTGACTTTAATTCAATCCGATTGACTTTATAAGAAAGGTTTCCCTTTTCTGATAGATTACACGGTAACAGTATCACTGCATTGGTGAATATATGTACAAACAATATAACGATAACATCGTTAACAGCGTAAGAGCCTCAAGAGTCCTACTTTCGCACAATTAGGTATGTAGGTGTACACTTGGAGAAATCAAACAATAAATACAACCTTACATAATTATCTCTGATTCACATTCAAGCACGCGCAGAAGAAAGTCAGTCCATAGTCATTACGATGCAGTGGACAACTTATTTTCATAATATTTACTATAGTAGGTTTTTTATTATTCATGTATTAATGGCAATTTGATTTCAAAGACCAACATGATAAGTTTTTAAAACTCAGGCCTATCTATCGGCCTTTTTTGCGTTGGGAAATGATTTTACTTAATTACCCCGACCTGAATGGATCAGGAGTATGGAATTTGGCGAGGGAAGAGGCCTCGCAATACCTACTAAAACCCAGCGGAACCCTCTTCATCCGTAAGTGAGATATCAGAGTATTCTTCCCTGGTAAAGTCTATTTATCTACCTGCTTGTAAATATTTTACGACATATGGCTAAATATGTTTTCACGTGTCTTATCGTCGTTGTATCAGGTGATAAACGTCTACTGCTAGACGTAGTCCTTTCTAGCACTTTCGGGCTCAAAAATCCGTCGGTTCTGCGAACTACAAGACCTGCCTATTGCAACTTCAGCTTCGCAATTGTGAGGACTACGTCGGTGACTCATCTCTGTTTTTATCACGAAGAGAAAGCCCATATAGTACTCTCCATTGCCCGCTGAGTGATTCTGAGCCTCCTTATGAGTTGAATATGTAATCTCTGGAAACATGCATTGTTCAGATCTCTCGTAGTGTTTCGAATGCTGCCCATCCGAGTTAGATTCGGTGATTGACCTTCCAATTTGGGTTGTGCTTTATAAAAGAAAATATAAATTCAAGAGAAGACTAAAACCTAAACAAGTTTCATATAATTTAAATTTAGTGTCCACAATAAAACACAAAGAATATATAGCACTCTTGAATTAAATTCAAATAATGCATCATCGTTCGTGCCATCAAAATAACGAAAACGTGACAATTCGTTTTATATGATGTAATAATTACTTAGGCAATATATGATCTAACATAAAGACGGAAATAATTAAGGAGACTATTTCCTAATACATGAAGAACCCCTCTGCCACTTTTTTGTTACGACTAATTTCGGAAATTGTCGCAACTATTTTGCATATTTTAGTACCAAAATTTCTTTGGTAATGGAAAAATTAAGAGCATAATGTTCTTTTAAGCCGTACTAAGTTATATCTCGCCATAAGTTTAATAATGCTTTGTTCCCCATTTAAAAGTTATATCTAGATATATGTAAATTTGAGAACAAACTTATATAGCAGCGTTGCCATTTAGGTAAAGCGTGGGAGATCTAGTTATACACGAATAATAACAAGGCATGACATCATGCCAATAATATGTAACTTTTAATGAGAGTTTTTCGTATAAATTAATATACAGAGTTGACTATGTAATTGGTAGCTCTTGTCAATCAAATTTCATAATTGTAATCATAATTTAATAACCTTATCCGTTACCAACGAAGATTATTGTTTATTGGATGACTGGTGTTTCTAGTAAATATACAAATTCAGGCCAAAACAACTTTTACTCAACTTATTAGAAATGTTTTTCAACTATATTTGTAACTTCCTCAACCCTCTTCAATCAGTAAATATTGTGTAACAAAGGAAAAATTGCATTTTAATCCACTAAAGACATTTTTCTATAAAGAAAACACTCTTTTTTAACCGACTTCAAAGAAGGAGGAGGTTATCAATTCGTCTGTATTTTTTTTTATGTTTGTTGCCTCGTATCTCCCGGCTGGGTGGACCGATCTAGATTATTTTTTTTTTATGAAAAGTGGTGCTCGTCATAGGGTCCCATTTTTTAAAATCCAGTTCTGATGATGGCATCCATGAGGAAACCGGATAAGTGTTAAATTTGCAGTAAGCATGTGCGCGACAAATGGACGAATAACTCAAGATCACGCCAACCGATTTCGATGATTCTTTTTTTATTGGAAAGGATATACTTCAAGGGTTGTTTTATGATAGTTTGGTTAGGTTCTGATGATGGATTCCATGACAAAGTGACGGAACTCTTCAATTCTTAGGAACAAATGAACGATACTCGACAGAATCTTCTATAGCCTATCCAGATATTTGAGTTGCCTATCGTAACTTCGGTATGGTCAAGTGCTAGTCGTAGTTAAATATGAAGAACAATGGATCTCCTCAACGGCTTACAGTAAGGGTGCGGTTTAAGGCAGAAAATATAAGTGTCTGTAATCAAATAGCAATGAGCTTACGTTTGTTGCTGCATTGCAATACGTTTACTTCAGATTCGCTAAAAATAAAAAAAAATTAACAAGAAAAGAACCGCCTTCAAAACAGACTTACAAATATATTAATGTGCTCTAATAAGTAAGAAATTATGCGTATTATTTTATAGTGTTCTTCGTATTCATATATTTGGAGTCGGCGTCAGCCGAGGTACCTACATATAGCTATAGGAGGGAGAGACGCGGGAGCTGCCAAGTGGACACACGTTTTTTTCGGTCGAAACGCATGATTAGCGTCACGAAGATGTGCACCGTTTTTTATTCTAATTCGTTTGAAGGTTAGGTAGTTTTAATATTTATATATAACATGTGGCATTTTAATTTGCCACTCGTCATTTAATAATTGAATATATTATTTTACATAAAATATAAAATAGAAATATTTCACAAATTCTCTTTTCTAAATTATAAATGCAAAAATTAAATGAATAATTCCTAATATTGACAAAAACATGTGACATTTTTACGTCATTTTAGATTTCAATAACTTATTTGTATTCATTTTCGACACTTGTAATGTTTAATGATAATCAAACTCCCAACAAATATTCCTTTTCCCCTCCTCTAGGAAATCTTACGTTTTAGATTTGTATAAATATAAACAAGACTTAAAAATTAGTTTGCCAAAGAAGTGACATGTATACTTTGTATGCATGCTCTTTTTTGGTACTAGCCTGTTTACGTTACCATCATCATAGTCATCATCCTTATCCAATACCTTTCTTGGTTTTCATTAAATAATGTTAAATAGTGTCAGGACACTGATTTATTAGTAAGGCATCTTTATTTCTGTAACATCTGTTATCATTTTGATTGTCTCATGTTTTTGGCGAACTTGATATTCTTTTACGAATAATGTTATTCCAAAATCAGTTGCCACTGGTGTTCCGTCCAATGCACAGAGAAAGTGAATTCGCTGTTTATATTGTACACGATTAACTGATTAGTATAATGATTTATACAACGTTTTTATATTATCACGCAAGCTAAATGTTTTTAATTGTTTTAAATTAGTAGCAACTGTTGTATATGCCATATTGGTTAGGTACTTAGAGAATTGCTAGAGGTGTGGAATTAAATTGTATGTTTAGAATTGTCTTCATTAAAAGTTGTTTTAATTGCTTTTTAGAATTCCACATGTTTTGATAGATGAAGTACCACATAAGTACTGCTAACCCTTTGGCCAGAAATTTACTTATTGATTAAATTTCCACAACGGCCTAGTTGTAAGCATGCTAGGCTATAGGTTCTAGGTTCAAGTTATGGTTTACAGCCACATCATTACTTATTGAAAGTTTATTTTATATAACACATCAGTCTTGTATTATATACCTTGCTATTTTTCCATTTGATCCTCATAACATAAGGAACTGAGGAACAGAAAAATTAAAGTGTCTTTTGCACAATCTCATTTTGATTGGGATGGTGTTACTGATTTGGACAAATTATACTAACTACGATTATGTGCCTGAAGCTCGTAATATTGTATTTTAGACTTACATTTAAATTTATAAAAAGAGAATTGGATAAATAAACAGAGAAATATTGTAAATTATAACAAAATTTGGATGTAAATAAAGACACGCCCACAGTACGCTTACTTGTTGACTAGCTAACGATTGCCAGCCGCATTTGCTGGCATGTACTCCAAATCGTTTCAAATATTCTACATTTCGGGATTCTGTGTTGTTTTATTGTGAACCAGCAAAGCTTCCGCTAGTTGTGATTTTGGGAGGGGATCATAATCATATTTTTGCATATCCTTTATCTATAAGAGTGAAGGACAGAACATGCATCTGTTCTTTGCACAATATTAAATTTTACTAGGAATATATTAAAAGTGCCTTTCATCAATACATACATAAATTACGTACTAACATATAATTATCTTGGCATTGCATTGCGTGTATTGTATAACGGTTTTGCTTGTGAGGCTAGAAGAAATAACAACCGTTTTCCCGTTTATTAATCTATGAGATATTGTTATGGCAGGTGTCGGTTATCTCATACGTTAACTGAGTCATTCAGTCCACGGCATCTGATTTATATCAGATCATATATAAATAATACAATTTTAGCAAGTTCCACATCTGCCGGAAGTTATTGTTGGGTATACTTCTGCGCTGTATATAAATAAATAAGTGTTTATTTGTATAAAATCTAACCCGCTGAGAAGCTAATCATGAGCATAGGATTTTGAACATTTTACATATAAAAATCTTGCCCTTTTCTTTTCAACGTATCGGTAAATCTAAAATACAGACTCGTCATAGGCGTATTAGAATTAGAATGTAAGTACGTTGAAAAGATTAAGTTATATTTTTTATGTAAGTCACAGCTTTATCTTATTCGGATTTCAATTCTATATGAAACTGGTTAGTATAAAGGTCTTTTGCTACTAAATTATTGTTACCATTTGATTAATTACATCGGCAAAAAAGAATCTGTTCACCGGGCACCACCTATCTACGCGTATATTTTTTGACCAGCTCAATATGAATTTTAAGCTATTTTAGGTACTCTTTGTGTGCAATAAAGAATAAATAAATAGAATAAATGACAATTGGCATTGAAATGACGATCATAAAAAAAAAAATAAGTAGCAGCCCATTAACATCCCACTGCCTGGGCGCAGGCCTTCTCGCCCTTATGAGAGAGGGTTTTTAGAGCATAGGCCCACCACGCTGCTCCACTGCAGATTGTAAGGCATAGTACACAAGTGCACTCTTTATTTCTTCACTGTCATAGTCCGATGTGACGGCAATCCGACACTCGTGGAGAGAGGTCAGGCGGCGAACCGACGGCTTAACGTGTTCTCAGAGGCACGAAGGTGGATCACACCGCCAACTTCCCAACTTCGAGTAAATATTAAAAGAAAACTCAATATCGATTTCGAATTGGCCTGACCCGGGACTTGAACGCAGGTCCTCTTGTCTGTATTCGAACATGCTAACCACTAACATAATATTATGGGTATAAATACGCAGAATATAATAACGTGTTTACAAAGGCAATTGACCTGCGTCGTCGCAATCAAATATTTAATATTCAATATAAATATTTGAACAGCGACGTTATTACCGCATTATGTTCAAGTTAATACCGACTGCTTATTCATTCCTAATAGCTTTACTTAGAGTAGAAATTCCTAGATGTAAACATTCAAAGTATCATACGCATAAGTTTTATGAACGAACGCAACGTATTTGACCACACACACACACATGTGCTTGGTCTTGCTCTTGACATGCGGTCACTTGCCACGCATAATAATAGACTCAAATGATTCATGGAGCTTTACTATGTTTAGTACTACAACACTTTAGTGAGTTGAACGATATGCCATAGCACGCTCGCGTTTATACCGATAAATAAGCTAATTAAAAAATAATAATGCCCCAAATCTCGTTTGATATACGTAATGGCGGTAAAAATGCGACATAGTGCGTAAACTGGCTGGCGATGTGTGGGTGTAGACTCGAGATTCAATGTCGAGGCGATACAGATTAGGTAAGTCAATGTACTTGATGCCTTAATGTTATGTTTTAGAGACGAGTCCTTTTCAATTCCTATTATTACTTTGTTACCACTTATATTTTGTAATTTTTATGGTGACATTTTGCGTTATTTTATAAATTTTCTTTTCTTTTGACATATCAATTTATTCTATATTTTGAAGTGAAACTTTTTTAGGCGCATCAGAGTAATTTTTTACGGATGAAACGCTCGTAACGATCATGAAGATGTGCAGCGTTTTTTATGCAATGTTGTTTGTAGGTTAGGTAGTTTTAATATTTACAAAAAACACGTGGCATTTTAGTTTGCCAATTTAATATACTATTTTAAAAATAAAAATATTTCGTAATTTCTTTCTAATATTGACAATAAACACGTGGCATTTTTATTAACAACTCGTCATTGGAGATTTCAATAAATTATTATTATTAAATTTGGGTACATTAAGTAAGTAAGTATTTTAATGATAATTCATTAAATTCCTAAATTATCTCCCTTCTTCCCTCCCTTTAAGTCAAATCTAAAGTTTTAGATTTGTATAAATATAATCAAGACTGAAAAAGTAGTTCGCCAATGAAGTTTCACTTCTGACATTTGTATTTTTCCATACGCACTTTCAATTTTTTTATCGTAAGTGTTAAATAAAAAATGAATATATGACTAATTTAGAAGTAATTAAACAAACTAATCAATTATCAATATGTGGAAATCAAAAGCTATATTATATTATTAAACTATTACTTCACACGTAGAATTACTAACTTGAATTTTGAATTTTAGACTTTGTGATTGTAAGACGTATGCCCGATTTCACTAACTTGGGGGACCCCTTAATTATAATAATATTATTTATTTTGGACAATAAAGATCCATATAATGGATTAGAAAATTAAATTAAATTTTAATTCAATTAAATGTAAAATCCAAATCAAAATCACAATAAAGCAGTTTTAGAAAAGTATGTTGGAATACAATACCCTTAATTGGCCCTTAAATGTATTTAAGGCACAAACAGCTTCGTTTTAAACATTGGGTAATTAGTCTCCTTTTTGTTCACTTACTATTAGTTTATAGATTTGAAAGAAAGAAAGAAACATTTATTCTGTAATGGTGTTACAAACAGTATTCTTAATCTAGCTTTGCAGCGTCACTGTCTGTAACACCACCTGGAAAAGGTTCACAGCTCAGCAATTGTCATGTGTTATCATTTCCGTTTCAATCGTTAATAAAGCAAACTTTTTTTTAAATTTCAGGTGCACGACAAATAATGTTCATAGTTTTTCGCATAGTAACGTCGTAATTTGTTCTTTCTACGTAATTATAACGCTTATAATAGATGTATAATAATTATGTGCACCACCCTAGTAACATAAAACGAAACCAAAGTAAGAAAGAAAAATAAATAATAGTACAAAAAGGTGACCTTCTCAGGCAACCTTTAGGTTGGGTTGCTTAAATGTAATCGGGTAGGTTGTAAACTAAATATATACGAGTACATGAGTATATAGAAGGTGTATTCTTCTTATTGCTCCTTTCCAATTACTGGAGGTTGAAAATCAGCTGTGAGAATCTCTCTTGAGCTCTGGCGAGTTAAAATTTGTTGGCGACGCTTGGGACACCAGTCTACCCACGACTTCTTGCGGCGTTTTTTCAATTTTGCCCATCAATATCAGTTGCAGCAGGTCATATCTATTGTGTCTGCAAATAATAATTTCTGATTTGATGGTCCCAAAATCACCCTGACTTTTTGGGCCCAACTGATGGAGAGTATGAGCTGATATGTTTCTAAAGCCTCCATACGTTTGTATGGACAACTGTCCTACTTGATAATACAAGCTTCGCAGCCTGATAGAGTTAACTGGTCACGTTAATACTAAGACTCAAATAATTTTCGTGATCACCATAACTTTTGTATTTGAATCCTGCACTCTACTACTACTACTACTCTACACTCTAAACTTTGTAACTCTTTACAGTAGTTTTAAATCGTCAAATACTTGTTTATCCACACAGTACAATATACTGCTGATGATGACCATAAAGAATTTATAATTACTTATAATCAAAAGTTATGAAGGTACCTTCGATAAGACTTTTAAATGAATAAACTTTTAATAAAGGATTTGCATTTATTGATTAACACCTCCAGAAAGTTTTCTGGGAGTTTGTTATAGAAACGTATACAGTTATTTATATATTTCATATAAACTATTTACACGTAATAAAATAATACATTGTATTATATAGATCCTGCCCATAGTAGGTATCTGTATATACATTTTAATTCGAGTGAAATGTAACTTGAAGCGAATATTTCATACATTTTAAAACTGTATATATTTTGTTGTCATTTAATAATTCCAAGAGTAAATTAAGACAAAATTTTTGTCTTTATCCGTGCGAGGTTTAAAACAAAAAACAAAGGTTATACGAAGGCAGTCGCATTGTCTGTTTATCACCTCTATCTATACAAGCTGCAGGTCTGCATTCTTGGCATGCCAATGTTTATCATGGATTTGTTATTGCTATATATAAACCGGTTTTGTGGGTCGCTTCATACCAAACGATATAACGAAAGCCTGAATGTAATTACGATTGATCTCAATAAAATGTATCTTCGAGTATTAGTACATAATGTTCTACAGTATTATAGAGGGTATTAATATCTATAAAAAAAGTCCGCGATACTATATGTCCTAGTTATGCCACTATAACTACTTTTTTACACTTTAAATGTTAATGAAAGTGCCGACAATAATCGAAACATATTATTCTTCTTCTATATTATCCTATTAAACATTTTATTAAAGACCCTTTCTATACCTGTAAAATACTTTTTAAATTATTAAAATCGGACATGCCATACGGAATTATAAAAAAATAGTTCTATACATCGTGGTGATATGGGTTATCATCACCATCTAAAAGATAAAAATACATTTTGCACATCAGAATTACATATAAAGTTAAAGATTAATGATTTTTGGTCAATCTTTTCCGAGTGCTATGGATATAAATACGGATGGTGATTTTTTAATAAAGATCATTAAAGATGTATCCATTAATCAAGAACCAGAATTACTACATGGTTTTGCCATTTGAAACTTACAAAATATATTTTTATTTTGTAGGAATTTGCGTTGTATATCAATACGAAAGTAGATTTGTGAATAATTAATACGTCTGTTCATAATTTATCACTGATAGATAGTTCATAATTATATTATTACATTATAATACTTAATTGTATGTTTGTCCATTTCGTTTACAAAGCACGGGTCTTGATCGAGTCTATTAATTTAAAATTGTGTATATAAAGGGATCAGTAGATAAGACAGAGTCTGTTTTAAAACGTACATATTGTAAATATATTTTTACTGTGATATAAAATGTGTAATGAAAATGAAAATTTCGTCTTTCGTGGCTTATCTCTGTTCCCTTGGATCTTTTAACTAATTTTATGGATTTTAATGCAGTTTTCGGCAATAGATAGATTGATTCAAAAGTAAACTTTACATGTATAATACATTACAATACAGAAAATTTCGAAGATTTGTTATATGATGTCATTACAAGTATTTTTTGCCGCTGAAATTGTAAACGCTGGATAAACCTTATGAAATAGTTCAAATTAATGTGCTACTGAATTGTATATCTTAAAAAGGTTAATAGTAAATCCGAGATGGTATATAATTAACTGTAAAAGATAACCCAAAGTAACCATTTTTATCTATTACATTTTACAAAAAAAAGTATGCAACACACCAAGCTATTTTATATAATACAGTGTTATTCCTTATCCAATTAAATACATTACAAACATTTTATATCGAACGTAGATCAAAATCGCTATTAACATCATTTCATTAAAATAGACGATTTCGAAGATATCAAAGATTTAAAAGGCGGAGGCACAGCGTCAGGATATCATATTTATCAGGCAATCATATTTAAGTGTACCCAGATGCAGTTGCGCGAGTTAACTTATTTATATAGAAAGACTTTTATATAATACTAGCGGCCTACTATTTAAGTTATAAGCATGATAATTAAATCGACCACTAAACTAGAAAAAAATAGTATGCTTATCTTAAAGCCTCCCTGTGAAGAAGACCAATACGACGAACTTTTGCTAATCTCGCGAATATTCTTAGATAGCAGCGACCTTCTTCTTCTAGGCATATTGCTATGAAGGATATTTATTTTAAATCAGAGAAATTAAGAATAAACTAATAATAATATTAAAAAAGAAATTATTCGAGTTCAAAGTGATATTCCTGAAAACTTTGACAAATATTATGAATAAGTGTGATTCCTAATCCTAAAACTAAGTAGCTCTGAAAAGAACTTTTTAAGTGAAGCATAAAAGTGTGTTAAAAAATCTCGAAATATTCAATGTCGCTTGTGTCCACTGCGTAAGGAGCCGACCGTTCATAATGGTGCACCCCCTTCTCCCGCACTGCCCCTATCTCGTCGAGTCAGTTACTCGATGCGCTGCGTGGCGGCCGCCGCCGGCATGAATTTTTTATTTTAATTTCATGATATCTTTTGAATGGAAAATCTGATTTCAATAATTCAAAAAGTAATCATCAGGTGTTGAGACAGTCTTGAGTATTAAATTATTTATTTCGATAAAAATTCATAAATGGTATGGATAACACGGTCTGATTTTGATCGTCATTTCTATCAATTTGTTAAATGTAAAAAAGAAGTTATAGTGACGTACAACTACAATAGTTAGACATATGGTCTCACGAAGTTTTTTGTAGATATTGGTATATTCTATAATATTGTCGAACATTTTTTTGTCCTATCATTAATACTCTTCACAGCGTATGCGATGAAAGACATTTTATGGCAAATTTTTTTACACCTTCGGTTGGTTTTAATAGGAATTTCTAAAGATTTCTATAGTAATCTAGTACTAAATATAGTCTATGTTACTCATTGATAGTGTAACTTTCTAATGAAAAAAGAATTATTAAAATCGGTCCAGTACTTTTTGAGTTTATTCGTTACATACAAAAATAATCTTTCCCCTTTATAATATTAGTGTAGATGTCCCTGCGACGCTTGCCTGGCATTAGTATGTTAAAAACATTCAACTCAACTATCTTCTTCTTCTTTTCGTTCCTCTCCAATTACTGGTGGTTGGATATCAGCTGTGAGAATTTATCTTGATCTGGGGCGAGGTGAAGCAATTTGGCAGCGCTTGTGTCACCAATCCACTCACGAATGTTGTGGAGCCACAATTTCTTGCGGCGGCCAACACCGCGTTTTCCATCAATCTTGCCCATCATTATCAGTTGCAGGAGGTCATATCTTTCGTGTCTGAATACATGACCAAGGTAGGCAACTTTCCTGATTTTGCTGGCCTGCAATAGCTTGCGGTTTTGACCAACTCTTCTCAAAACCTCTGCGTTGCTGACTTTTTGGGTCCAAGTGATTGAGAGCATGGGCCGATATGCCCACGTTTCGAAAGCCTCTATACGTTTTCGAGTGTCTTCATTGATTGTCCAGGTTTCACATCCGAATAAGTAAAAAGGTAAGTATCAGCCCGTTAACGTCCCACTGCTGGGCACAGGCCTCCTCACTCATATGAGAGAGTGTTTTAGAGCATAGACCTACCACGCTGCTCCACTGCGGATTGGCAGGGATAGTACACAAGTGCACTCTATTCCTTCACTCTCATAGTCCGACATGACGGCAAGCCAACACGACCAGAGAGAGATCAGGCGCAATACCGACGGCTTAACGTGCTCTCAGAGGCACGGGGGTGGATTACACCGCCAAATTTTTCCCAACTTAGGGCAAATATTGAAAAAATCTTAATAGAAAACTCAATATTCATTTTTGAATTGGCCCGACCCGGGACTGAATCCAAGACCTTATGTCTGTAGTGGAACATGCTTACCACTAGACCAATGAGCCAGTCCGGTATACTGATACTACTGGATAGTATTCATTTTATTAAAAGAACTGCGTGAGTTGAAATATCACGCAGTTCAACTCAACTATACATATAGTATTTCCTTATTTATTCTGTTACTGTCGAATAGTATGCTTTATGTTTCTTTTGCTGTAAAGTATATTTAAGCATTCCATTGTTACGTTATATCTATGTTGTTTTCATTTATTTCGAAGTCGATCTTTATCTTAGAATGTAATAATTTCAAGTGAGATCGTGACTTTTGCTCGTAAATGGATATCGTAACTTATTTTTTCACATCAAGGTTCGTGTGTAGGTTTCAAGTCACGTTTTTAGACCGATTCCGGCTCTACTTGTGTATTTCTACGTTAATTATATATAAATTTACTGCTATTATTGATATATAATTTATTTATCTACAGACTAGGAATGCCCCCGGTTTCACCAACGTATATACCGTTCTCGTGGGAATTCGTTATATCTTTTGAATGGAAAGTCCTATTTTAATGATTTAAAAAGTATTTTACACATATTGAAACGGCCATTAATAAAATCTCATTTAATAGGAAACGGATTAATATTGAGGTATGAACGATATGGTTTGATTATTATCGGCACTTTTATTAACTTTTAAAATGTAAAAAAGTAGTTATAGTGGCATAACTACAGTAGTTGGATATATGGTATAACAGACTTTTTTGTAGATATTAATAAGTTCTATAATATTGTTCAATAATTTTTTGTTCTATCATCAATAGTTTCCGCAGCACACGTGATGGCAGATTTTTTGTGACTAATTTTTTCAAACTTTGCGTTACATTAAAGCATTTTTATTGGGGATCCCTATTTTTTTTTAAGAAAGTAATATTATCTTTGTCACTCTTAAAAAGTAGCTTTCTAATAGTGACTTTTTTTTTTAATCGGTCCAGTAGTTTGCGTGAAAACACTACACACATGCAAAAATAGAAATGTTTCCTTTTTCTAATATTAGTTTAGATATATCAATAGTATAACACGGGACAATGTTTACACAAGTACCCATAACTATATTGGTAGATAGATATATTTTATTGCACACAAAATCTAAAAACACAATCTTAAAATTTATAATGCCTATTTACAAGTGACAGGCTCATTGCTTAAAGAAATCTCAGCCAGGTATTAATTTATTTCTCTCTGTTTAGCTCTGTATCGCCCATTGGATGTTATTATTTTTTAAAACCACTTAGATGAACTCTTACAAGGTGTGAACGTAGACGCACATTAAATTATTCTAGTCGCACGATTTCTCAACGAATTCCTGAACGCAGCCGCAACCGTCATCCCTCAATGGACGCATTCGATTTATAAACGTTTCTTTATAAATTTAAATAAACCCATTCACTTGAGTGTACCGTCTTGTTTTTACATAGAATCAATAATATAAAACTGTGTTACGTCTTATTTCTTCTTCTTCTCTTTTTGAAATTATACTTCTTTTGGCGGGTTAGGGAAGAATGATGAAGGTAAATCTTTACGATGCGGCGGGTTAGGGAAAAATGATGAAAGTAAATTGTTACGATGCGGCGGGTTAGGGAAAAATGATAAAAGTAAATTTTTACGATGCCGACACAAAAAACCAACACCCTGAAGTTAGCTATAGTCAACATTTTAGTTTTTTGAAAAGATTTTTATATCTTGTTACGCCAAATATAACTTCTAACGCGTGTATATAAATACACATATGTCTTTTTTGTCTTGGTTTGTCTCTAAATTTGAGTCACTAAATATTCATTACTGCATCAAATTGAACACAAACTGAACATTACTAGTAAGAATTTGTTAACAATTGTTTAAAACCTCAACTTATGTAACAAAGTTTCATTCTAACAAATTATTTGGTATAAGTAGTATTTTTTAAGTCTCACTATAATAAGTCAAATTCAAATTTAAAATATCTTTATTCAAGTAGGCCTATACAGCGCTTTTGAATTGTCAAATTTATATTTTTCCCACACTCTTATTTTAATGTACGACTAATGATGTTATCAAAGAACGACTTCAAATCTAAAGTTACGAGAGTTCCTTCGCGCTCTGTCCTGAGAAGAGCCCACAACAAACTCGGTCGGATATTTTATTTTTTTTTTATCATCATCATTACAATATCATATTAGTTTATCATCTATACAAAAATGAATCGCAAAAGGTGTTGGTGAGCGCATCCACAATGCCTGGGTCAATTTCGACAATTCTTTTTTTTTAATGTTCGTTGAAGTCTAAGGATGGTGTTTACGGCGAGAAAAGTTGGAATAATTGCAAGCGAAACCCCCTCAAACAGCCCTTTTATGTTTCCGATACAAACATTTTCTAACTAAAATGTAGAGTCAATTTGACCTTTATCGCTATTCAGTAAAGTTCATAATAAATTACAAGGACTCACTGTTGTCTAAGCAATGTAGGTTTGTTCCTAACGTCAAAGAGCCAATTTGCACTTTATTACTGCTGTACAAAGTTGAAAATCAATTGAATAGTAACGACCGGACCAAATATAATATTAACAAAATTAAGGAGCTATAGAAATTTTAGTAATGCTGTAATTTCATTTCGAAAATCATACGTAAAACTGAAATCTGCCACATTCCAAATCTTTTTGACAGAACGAAGTCTGTCGGGTCTGCTAGTATTTGAATATAGATTAGAGCAATTTGTATTTCTCCCACGCGTTTTTGTCGTTTAAGTAATCTTGTCACTTTTGTGTATGATTTTGCAAACAACTTTCTTTTAATTTACTAAGTGACATATCTCGAATGTAATGTAAGTTAATGCGGTAGAGATCAGAGCGTTGAGAAGTACGAGTGGATTAAAACTGAGTGACAGAGTAAGAAATAGTGTGATAAGAGAACGTTGTGGTATAAGAGAAGATGTAGCGACTAAAATTGAGAAAGGTATGCTTATATGGATTGAGCATGTAGAGAGAATAAATGAAAGGAGACTGACAAAAAGGATTTATGAGTCAAGAATGAATGTGAAAGTTGGAAGGGGAAGACCGAGGCGAACGTTCCTGGACCAAATCCAGGACATTTTAAATAAGGGTCAGGTCAAGAGTACTCTAAACCGACCAACTTGTATGAAAGGTTTAATGAGAATAAAAGAATCGAAGGAGATATGCAAGGATCGTGGCAAGTGGAAGGATGTTGTCTCTGCCTACCCCTATGGGAATAAGGCGTGATGCTATGTATGTATGTTGTAAGTTAAGTGCGTGAGTATAAAGCACACATGGCAGAACTGAAACTTCTTTTGCAAGCTAATTTTTAGGTCATGTTTATTTTTATACAAATGTAAAACGTTTGATTTCCGTGACTCAGAGGGAGGGAATAAAGAGATATATTAACAATTTAATTCTCATTAAAATATTATAAGAGTCGAAAATTAATAAAAATAAGTTATTGATATGTCAAATCACGATTTATAAATGAAAATGCCAATAATAGAAATTATAATCAAATATATGTTTCATAACTTATATTTTACGTAAAACAGTACATTAAATTATTAAATGACGAGTGACAAATTAAAATGCCAGATGTTATTTGTATATCTTAAAACTACCTAACCTTGAAACGAAGTAGCATAAAAAACGCTGCACATCTTCGTTACGCTAATCACGCGTTTTACCCCCATGCGCCTATAGAAGTCTCACTTCAAAATACGAGATAAATTACCTATTACCATATTAAAACGTACAACCTTAGACTGTACTTCACGTACCATCAAGTCAATCGTTATCCTATCAACAAAATCTTAAGAACGTGCCACCGCTGTAAAAATGATTAATATGCCAAAAATATACAGATCATATAAATAAAATTTTATCGTTTATTGGTTATTAATCATTCAACAGTTATACTCAAAACGTTCAGTGTTAAACTTCCGTGTACTTCGCAGCGATCCATTGTAATGGACTGTATGCGAAAACACGGACGTGGGACGTTTGATTGGCAACTGTTGACGTCACATTTATAATTTACACGTTTGTAACGTCACCAACTTACACACATCCTAATCCGTCTAGATTTTATATAAGCAAAAGTAAGTGGCAGCCCATTAACGTTCCACTACTGCGCACAGGCCTCCTCACTCATATGAGAAAGGGTTTTAGAGCATAGTACACAAATGCACTCTCTATTCCTTCACTCTCATAGTCGGACGTGACGGCAATCCGACTCGACCGAAGAGAGACCAGGCGCAAGACCGACGGCTTAACGTGCTCCCCGAGGCACGGGGGTGGATTACACCGCCAAACTTTTCCCAACATAAGGCAAATATTGAGAAAATCTTAGTAGAAAACTCAATTTCGATTTCGAATTGGCCTGACCCGGGACTCGAACCCAGGACCTCATGTCTATAGTCGAACATGGTAACCACTAGACCAATGAGGCAGTCATTTTATATAAATTAAAGTATAAATCTGAAGAACCAAATCAGCATCATTATTTAACGTCTGTATTTAATGAGTTATTAAAAAGAACAAGGCTTGTTCAAGTAGGCTTTTACAGCACTTTTGAATAGTCTAATATTGATATCATAATAGTTCTAATGTACGAATGTTGATGATATTTGAGAACGACTTAGAATCTAAAGTTATGAGAAGAACCCACAAAAGACTCAGTTAGGTTTTACTTTTTTACCCTCATCAATTTCTTTTATTATGATTGAAGCAAGTCATTCACTCCCACGCTTTATATCTTCTAAATTTATAAAGTGACATCTCTAGATCGTCTTCTAGGAGTTTGTTAAAGAACGTTAAACAGTTACCCTTAAATGAGTACATAATTTAACGTGTTGAATTGAAATGTCTCAAAAGTCTCCATATTTTTATAGACATACAACAATTTTTCAAATATATGTACACATTGAACTGTCATATTTGAAAAAATACTTATAAGGTCATTTAAAAAAAAAAATGTGTGTTGTTCCTATATAATGCCTGATATTGGGTTATTACTGTTTAATTGGATATATCTTTTACACTTTTTTTTTTTTTTTTTATATTGCTGACAGATTAGCGCTTGACTGTGATCTCACCTGATGGTAAGTGATGATACAGTCTAAGATGGAAGCGCGCTAATCTGTTAAGAGGTTACCCCTTATGGTTTCTACACAGCATCGTACCGGAACACAAATCTCTTTGTTTGGCGGTACGTTTTTGTTGGTAGGGTGGTAACTAGCCACGGCCGAAGCCTCCCACCAGTCCAGACTCAGACAAATTAGAATTACAATTTCCTAAATTCGTCCTACCGGGGATCGAACCCGGGACCTCCGCTAGCAAAGCGAATACTCGCACCACTGCGCCAGCGAGGCCGTCAAACTTTAACACATATATAGAGATAAATGTATACTTTATTGAACACCACAAAATAGATTAGATTTACTGTGTCATTGGGCGGTCTTATCACTAAAAAGCGATCTCTTCCAGACAACAGCAGAGGAAAGTTAGGCTGTGTTAATAAAGACATAAAAATACATATATTGCATAATCAATTATACAAATGAAAACCCTTTATACTGCAGAAAATAGTACTGTCACATATAAATACTTTTTTAATGCGTATTGTTAACTAGACTAATAGATTAAGATACCCATCGATATATAACTGCCTCATTGGTCTAGTGGTTAGCATTTTCGACTACAGACACGAGGTCCTGGGTTTTGGTTGGTTTTCTCAATATTTGGCCGAAGTTTAGGAAGTTGGCGGTGTGATCCACCCCCGTGCCTCGGAGAGCACGTTAAGCCGTCGGTCCTGCGCCTGATCTCTCTCCGATCGTGTCGGATTCCCGTCACATCGGACTTTGAGAGTGAAGGAATAGAGAGTGCACTTGTGTACTATGCCTGCCAATCCGCGGTGGAGCAGCGTGGTGGGTCTATGCTCTTAAAACCCTCGTTCCTCGAAGCGAGGAGGCCTGTGCCCAGCAGTGGGACGTTAATGGGCTGTTACTTACTTACTTTTACCTACTCATCGATATATATTACAAAATCTTCTATTGAACTCATCTAATCTCTGAGTACCATCTTGTGATCGTATTTAGACTGGTCTTAAATATGTTAATTGGCATTTGACGCAAACCAATTGACGGGAAATTGGTATATTGATTCAAGGTAAACACAATTCGCTCGGAATTGATCGTAGCTGTGATCGATTTGCAATTGCTGGAACGATTGCTTTTAGTTTACCCTGGCTACGTCACTACGGTTTGTAAGACGTTGGAATTTATTTCAGACCAATTTTAGAAGGTAATCAAAACCAGAAAAGAGATAAAGACTGACTCAAACTTATCAGCAATATATGAGCTTGTAACTTCCAGGATAAATGTGACACTATTGGAAAATTCTGTCAGAGTTTAAGCATTAATTTCCGAATTTATAACATTTATGTAATAGTTACGACTTCTTTCTCGTTCCAGAAAACTATTTATCTATATAAGAAGTTCGAGTGCCTTCTTCAAAATGAAATCTGGTTATTAGTTGATGGAAAAGCTTTCTCTCTTTGTAATTGTGACCGGTGCACTCCCTTATATCGTCCATCCAATGCCTCTTCGGTCCTCCTCCTCTTTCTCTGAAAATTATTCCTTCTAGAATCCGAATTGGGATCTTCTTGAAAGTCCGAAAAAAATCTTTCACCGTACGATAAGCAGCTCGTTTGAGCCACCACAGCATTTGTGACGAACTGATTCCAAGAAATCTAAAACATTGCTATGCTATTTAGAAAGAAAGTTTTTTTACACACCATGAATCATGTACAATTTTTATGTTGAAGTATATCATCGCATCAGCTCTGACAGTAAAGGTCTGGTCCAGCTAATACGAAAATCAGCGGGAATAAAAAAAAAAACAAAAGAATTCGAGACGGTTTTGGTTAAGTATCGTGCGAGGATTATAATAGTATTTCGCACCTAGGGCGAAAAGTATAACATCGCCGCCCGCGTGATAATTGTCACCCGGGCCGAAGGCGAGGGCGAAAAAAAACGCGGGTGGCAATGGCGTATTTTCGTTCCGTGGTGCGTATACAATTTTAAATCAGACCCGAATCGAAATTAAAGTTTTAAATTATATACAATAAAGTTTGGTATTGAATCAATAGCTCGTATGCTTCTCATGATGAATTGTTTACTCATTCATTTATGACAACTTTCAATCACAAAGGTATATAAAAACATAATTAATCTGAGAACTTAATAAAATATTTTAGATAAATTAAAGAAAATAAGTTCTAATGAATTGTAAGATAAATTTATTGAAGAAGTCAGTGCCTTCTTCAAAATGAAGTTTGGCGGCCTGGTCTACTCACGTATATCGGTCATCCAATGCCGCCTCGGTCTACCAGATGCTCTTTTTTCGGACATACTGCCCTCTAGGATTAACCGTGGGTACTCAAATAGGGATCCTCTTTGAAGATGTCCGAAAAAAACCACCATACTCCGCACGATGGTCGTCATAAGCATGCGGCTAATTTGCGCTCGTTGGAGGACTACAGCATTTGAAACGAACTGGTTCCAAGAAATTGTAAACATTTTTCTTAGAGCCCACATCTCAAATGCTTGGAGCCGCCTGAGATTGGACCAGACATAACACTTTAGAACGCGAAGTCTTGTTAGTAATGGGATTTTGGGGTCACACAAAACTTTACTCATTTTATAGAAGGCGCCTTTTGCCTGCCCTATTCGATACTTAATTTCTTCTAGGTGGTCTAAATCTGTGGTGAAATACCGACCTAGGTATTTAAACTTTCTGACTGCTGCAATATAGGTACCGCGAAGTTTTATTTGAGGGAGGGAGGGGTTGGGAGGATTGAGGAAGTGCATCAAGTGAATTACAAATTTAAATGTCGCAGCAAAACAAATTGCCAAATATTTTGACACGTAAAACAAGCAGGCATGCGTCGAAAATTTGAGGAATGCGAACTTAATTAGGCATTTATTTAATTAGAAAGCAATGTGTCGCTTTCGTCACTCAAAATAGCGTCGAAAGTACTAACTTTTGATATAGTTATGATGAAAAACTTATAGTAAATTATAACTGCAATTATGTATGTAGATTGATTGCCTTTATATTCTCACCCGATCATTCTTGTTAAGAAGTAATGTACTAGAGTAACTCGATATAGATATGAGGAAGTGTTCGTGGTTTACAGACATACCGCAAAAAGGTACAAGTATGTACGACAAGTGCAATTAAGTGTAAATGCATTTCCAACTGTGTCTTGGCAACTTATTTTACTGTTCTTACACTAAGTTTGAACTAAGTCAGACATATTGATTAGTAATACGATTTTCAACAGTAACATGTCCATTTAATTTACTGTTCTTAAACTAAGTTAGACTCTAATGATTATCAGCAACAGTTTCATGATTGTAACAACTTATTTCACTGTTCCTAAACTATTCTAAGTTGAAACTAAATCAGACTATTGATTAGTAACTATAATTCCAACATTATCATGACAGTTTATTTTACTATTCTCATACTAAGTCGGAACTCAGTCAGACAGGCTGATTAGCAGCAACAATTTCAACATTGTTGTAACAATTTATTTTACTGTTCTTATACTAAGTTAAAACCAAGTCAGACAGTATTGATTAGTACTAATATTATGATCAGAATTATGACTGCTTATTTTACTGTTTCTAAAGTAAGTTAGACTGTATTGATAAGTAACAATATGTTTTGTATATGTAACAACATGGATAAGACGAAAATTATGTCTAATATACATGTACCGCCTCACCTAGTTATCGTTGAGAACTTAGCTCTCGAAATTGTTTCATTGAACATACCTGGGACATACAGTCCAGCTAGGTAGGTTCAATTTCGAGACGTCAACCGCCTAATCCAACTCGGTTGGGCAGCGTTCAGGAAACTACGCCAGATATTTTCGTCCGATATCCCTCAGTGTCTGAAGACCAAAGTTTTCGAACAGTGATGACCTACGGTTCTGAGACGAGGTCGCTAACTATGGGCGCCATGCTGAAGCTCAGACTCACTCAGCATGCGATGGAGAGGGCTATGCTCAGAGTTTCTCTACGCGATGAAATCAGAAATGAGGAGATCCGTAGCAGACCAAAGTCACCGACATAGCCCTACGAATCGCGAACCTGAAGTGGGAATGGGTGGGGCACATAGTCCGAAGGACCGATGGACGTTGGAGGCCGATGGTGCTGGAGTGACGACCCCACACCGGGCGGTGCAGTGTAGGCCGACAACATAAAGAGGGTCGCCGGTAGCCGCTGGAGCCAGGCGGCGCAAGATCGGGCCTTGCGGACGTCATTACGTGAGACCTATGTCCAGCAGTGGACGTCCATCGGTTAAAGCGACGACGACGACGACGAATATGTTTTACTGTTTTCATAACGTAAGTAGCAGCCTACTAACGTCCCACTGCTGGGCACAGGCCTCCTCGCTCATATGAGAGAGGGTTTTTAGAGCATAGACCCACGCTGCTCCACTGCGGATTGGCAGGCATAGTACACAAGTGTACTCTCTATTCCTTCACTCTCATATTCCGACGTGACGGCAATCCGACACGACCGAAGAGAGATCAGGCGCAGGACCGACGGCTTAACGTGCTCTCCGAGGCACGGGGGTGGATCACACCGCCAACTTCCCAACTTCGGGCAAATATTGAGAAAATCTTAATAGAAAACTCAATATCGATTTTTGAATTGGCCCGACCCGGGACTCGAACCCAGGACCTCATGTCTGTAGTCGAACATGCTAGCCACTAGACCAATGAGGCAGACTGTTTTCATACTATGCTGAAACTAAGTCAGATTCTATTGATTATCAACAACTATTTCAACGTTGTTGTAACAACTTATTTTACTGTTCTTGTACTAAGTTGAAACGAAGTCAGACTGTATTGATTAGTAACAACAATTTCAAGTATGGCGACAGTTTATTTCAATGTGTTTATACTAAGTTTCAAATATTAATTAGTAACTATATTTTATGCAACTTTTTTGTGTTTTATTGTATTAAATTGTATAATGCAATAATAAAGAACACAGCCGTTTACAATAAAAATGACTCCATTAATTATGATTATTTGATTTGATTAGAGCCATTGTGGACTTCGATTTGAGAGACATGACAATATCACTTTCAATCTAACCTGTATTATCATATTCTGTATCGAAATTTATCAATTGATATTATCTCAGCGACTTGCAAAACTGTAAATAATTTTCAAAAGTGTACCGAGTAATTTGTTACTTTATCTTATAGTCTACAAGAACCGTTCCTTCCGCTAAAGAGTCACGGTTTGCGAGCTTACGGTTTGCGGTGACGATTGTGGTATTAAGTTAGTTCGAATGTAAAGAGGAACTTACTCTAACTTATAAAGTGGTATCTACATATTTCCATCAAAAGCTTATTTATTCCATTGTCAATTTCTTTAAGCTTGTTTTGCATTCGTTACTGGACATCTGTCGCTGTTGCATCTATTAGTCATCAGCTACGTTTAGGAGTGCATTACACAGTAGTTAGGTTTTATTACTCTATATTGCGGTGTTACTTGGCTTTACAAATAATTCCCGGACTACTTGCCCTTACAAATTGAGCCCCCAGCACTGTTAGAGTCCTGCTGACGTCCTGGATTGTCTAATGTTGCAAGAGTCGCTTCACTAACAGACGTTTTGGGTTAGATTGCCGGAAATGCTAATTTAGGAAATTGTATTTGTCAAAGGTTTCGACATTGGCTAATTACCACCCTACCAACAATTTCTTTAGCTCATTGGCAATGAGCTAAAGAAATTGTGTTGTGGTACGATGTTACGTAGCAAGAATTAAGAGATAAAGTGCTTTTTATGTGCGCTACATTTTTACTGTATTATCACTTACCATCAGATGAGACCACCTAAATCTGCAATCAATGCTCTACCGATAAATACAAAACCGCTGTGAAAGCGTCCAGAGTTAACACATGTACATGCATATCGGTGGTCATCTGCAAAGAGCAAAACAAATAAGGGCATGTCTTAATATGCTATGTACTTATAAGCAAGTGCACTTTGCGTGCACTTGAATGTATTTTCTCACACTTAAAGATGGCTAACACTTGACATTTTAGTGTAGAGTAAAGTTTATTGCCGCATTAATGTAAGCAAGCCGTTAACCGTTCATTCGCAGATGCACCAATGCGCAAATATAAATACCTATCTACATGATGATAGGTTATTATCTAAATATATACGTATTAATATATATTTTTAATAGTTTTGAAGGTCTTATGATGAATAAGTGAGTTTTTGAAAGCCTCGTTGACGCTGTGGTGCGAGTAATCACTTTACTAGCAGAAGTCTTGGGTTGCATTCCCGGTAAGGAAAGAATAGGCTATAAATTGCCTGAGTCTGACCTGGTGAGAGGTTTCGGCCGTGGCTATTTACACAACCTACCAGCAAAGACGTACCGCCAAGCAGAAAGATTATGATCAAAAACGTACAGAAACCATAAGAGGTAAAAATGTATCTTACGAGATTAGAGCGCAAACATCTTACATTGAATCGTCACTTACCATCAGGTTTGATCACAAGCAAGCGCTAACCTGTTAGCAATATAAAAAGTTCTTCTTCCCACTGCTGGGCACAGGCCTCCTCACTCCGAGGAGCGAGGGTTTTTAGAGCATAGGACCCACCATGCTGCCTCACTGTGCATTGGCAGGCTTAGTACACAAGTGCACTCTCTATTCCTTCACTTCCATAGTCCGACGTGACGGCAATCCGACACGACCGGAGAGAGATCAGGCGCAGGACCGACGACTTAACGTGCTCTCCGACGCACGGGCGTGGGTCACACCGCCAACTTCCCAACTTCGGACAAATATTGAGACAATCTTAAATAGAAAACTCAATATTGATTTTTGAATTGGTCCGACCCAGGACTCGATCCCAGGACCTCATGTCTGTAGACGAACATGCTAACCACTAGACCAATGAGGCAGTTATATAAAAATATAAATGTTTGTTTGTTTTGTTTGTTTGTATACTTTATTGCACATCAATAAATAACAATTTAACATATTAACTTACTAATAAATAAATGTACAAAAGGCGGTCTTATCGCTAAGAGCGATTTCTTCCAGACAACCTTTGGGTTTAAAAAGCAGCGAGTATCGAACCTGATGGGCAATGGCATAAACATACATATTAATATTTACATATTAATACACATATAACATGAAAATATAAGAATATATATAGCTTATAAAATAATAAACTTACATATATTTAAAATAAATGTGTAGTTATTTAAAAATATCTTAGCCTTATTGCCTCTTTAATGTACTCGATTTAGGGCATTTCTTGAATGATTTTAGGGCCTATACCTGATATATGGAAACTATTGTGATCTATATATATATATAGATAAAATAAAAAGATAATTTAATTATCTTATTGCACGAGCTCTCTGATAATCCAGAGATATATTCTTCCTTATAAGTGATTTACTAAAACGAAATGATTACACTAAACGACTTAACTATTCTATTGCATAATATTACGAAATTATTGACTTCCTTTAGCGTTGAATAACATAACGTAAACATAAGTAACATTTATGTTATTATGTTCACGATTTTCTATTACGAATTAATGAATATAAATATAAAGAATAGATCGTTACGTGATACCTTGATTTAAAAACTTTATATAGTTTTCAAACAGATCTGTTATTACGATAACTTTAAAATACAGATAACGCCATGGACTGCTTAATTATAGTAAAAAAAACCTATATATTACGATAAATTCACGTTTTTATAGCCTGTACGAAATATCAACACTTTCCTATGGTGAAATAACAAGGTATATAACGTCAGCTGTCCCTAAATTTAGCTATTTACAAGCTAATTAATTTATTAGTAACATTAATTAGCGTCTACACATCATCTACGGAAACGATAAATCCATTGGCGATTATATTTTTAACATCTAAATCTGTTAGTTTAAAACAGTTAACAAGTTTTCATGATGCTCAAAACGAATCAGTTAAAAATATTTTATCTTCAAAGACGAGACACGTAGATTTTTGTTAAAAGTCACAAGGTTTTCCACCACATAGTTTTCCTTGCGAATTTTATGTGCCTAATTATTGTTTAAAATACAGAAGAATATTATTTGGCGAAGGAAAAGATCGTGAGGAAACCTGTTAACCCCAGGATTCTGGGATATATAAAGCCTTGCGAGGCTATCTTCCTTCAGAAGCAGTTATTAGAGAGGCAAAGGGATGTTACGGCGGACGTTACTCTCTCTCTCTGAAGAAAGGGGGAGGGGCAAGAGACCCAATATTTCTTATCTTCTTTCGCTTTAGATCGCACTGCACTGCGGATGAAGAGGATACACCTGTGTTACAATGGGTGTCCTGGCAAACCCAGTGAGTTCCAGACTCCTAGATAGACCCTTATGTTTCATCTGGCACGCATAAAGCATTTCCCATCTACATAAATGAAGCAACGATGAGACAATGATAGGCTCCTACTTTCTTTTTTTTACCTTTACCTTTAAAGTTCTCGTTGCTGGAGTAATGGTAAAAAGAATTGTTGAATACGATTATGACCAAAGTAATTTAACAATAATTGTATTTTATAAAGTCTGGGTATGCTTTGGTGGTACCCTTCGGTAGTGGCTATCATTAAAAATTGTTCTTAATCTGAAAGTTTAGAACAAAAAATCTGGTTTATTTAAAGCTAACTGGCAATTACAATTTTAACTGTATCTTTATCTAAATAAATCAATTTATCTATGTTTAAAACATAAAAAAATGTGACCAGCTTTGTCTGATATAGGTTTTGAAACCATTCAAACGACGTGTCCCAATTCGGGTATATTAGAAATATAGGAATGTAAAGATTGGTTTTAGGCTAAGAACTCATTCACTCACTTCCCATATTCCTACGGGATAGGGAACCACGGGGGCTGTGACCCGAGGAATAGATGGTTTTACAAAATATGTGTCAGCTCCATCTCTAATTGTCTAAGCATCAATATTTTACACATTTTAAAGAAAAGAACATCTTTTTAAGAAGTCTAATCCGTCTTAACGCAAAAGTCACTTTCTAAAAGTTATAACTTTATTTGTTTTAAAAACCAATTCCTCAACGTATTTCTTGGTAGTGCATTTGCGCGTTTTATGCCAGATT
This sequence comes from Elymnias hypermnestra, assembly GCA_015832385.1. Lineage (NCBI taxonomy): Eukaryota > Metazoa > Arthropoda > Insecta > Lepidoptera > Nymphalidae > Elymnias > Elymnias hypermnestra. The sequence continues at coordinate 1,775,618 of JACTOM010000912.1, forward strand.
TAGTAATTCCCGCAAACTCTCAAAAGAAATAAATAAATAATAGAAACTCCGACTTTGTTTCTTTTGGCCGGTTGCAACCGCAGCCATTTTGAAATGCCTCTGTAGAAATAAAAGACCATCTCTGACCGTTATAAAACTTTAGAGTCATTAACGATTTAAACTGTTCTTAGAACTTTTATTTAACGTTGACAGACTTCCATAATTTTTTATGATTTCGTAACTTCATCGGTTTATTTAAATTATTTATATTTAATCGAAATTAACATTTAAAACGAGTGCTCCACTATTTTGGTCATATCGCCTTAAAAGATACAGGTCACCTAGAGGAACTGGCTCTGGTAGAAAGTGTCGAAGTATAAAGACCAAAGAGTCACTCACCTATCTTCATATCTATACATTATAATGACACTAGTGTAAGAATATAAGGCAAGTAGCAGCCCATTAACGTCACACTGCTGGGCACAGGTCTCCTCATTTATAGAAGAGTGGCCTTAGAGCACAGACCCAACACAATGCTCCACTGTGGATTGGCAGGCGTAGTACATAAGTGTATACGTTACCGCAAGAGCACCCTCTATTCTTTCACTCTCATAGTCCAATGGGGCAGCAATCTGACCGACGGCTTCACGTGTTCTCCAAGGCACCGGGGTTGGAGCACTTACCAATTTCGGGTAAATACTGAGAAAATCTTAACCTAAAACTCAATATGCCAAGACTCACGCTTCCAACAGCCCTAAAAGAAGCCGAGGATAGAGAGAGATGGAAGCAGCTAGTCCATGCAGCCACTAAAGTGTATCAGAGCAGTCACGACCTTCAGCAATGAAATATAAGGAAATGACGATGAACATTTAAATGCATTTGAAACGTGGCGTATCTATCTGAAGAGCCATGATGGTTATGATCCCGTGGAGTCTCTCTCAAAGAATGTCGCTCGTTCAAATCCTGTCTGTACTGAGATTGTATCTTTTTATATTGCCTCTCCAATTAGCGAAGGTTGGCAGTCAGTTTCGTGTATCCTAGGACTATCCTTACCCAGGGAAAGCACCGTTTCTTATTCCTGTCCATTCTCAGATGTTTCTCAACCATGATTTACACCACATTTAGTAGCAACCTTTTCCAGCATGAGGTTCTCTTTATCAGGAAGGAAAACATAGTGAGGAAACCTGAATTGTCCCAGGTTTTATTCTGGGGTTGTAGGTTTGTTCTCTAAAAACCCTCTCGTATGAATTTTAGATCTTTTATGAGGAAGTGATTGTAAATTGTAGCTTGTTTATTTATTTATTCATATCACCTAAGACACGTACTTTAAAACATTAAATTATACTTAGGTATATCAGTATACATGAGTTAGTTCACATCTAGGTGATAACTATTGAACTAGAATTGACATAACTTCATTTTATAATCTATTATCATTGATTAAATTGATTATCCAGTTGTAACAAGTACGTAAAGTTTCAGATTGAGCAAATAAGTTATTATATTCTTCTGCAAACGTAAGAGTTGATAAGTAATGTATACAAAACTTTCCTTCAAAATAATTTCAACCTCTGAACATTTTACAGTAGCTTTCCATAAATATCTGACTAATACGTGTATTAATTCATTAAATTTATAATATGTGTGGAAAACTTAATAAGAATGAATGAATTACTCATCAAATGTTTACTCTACGCTGAAGATCAAGTAATACTTGCATCATCTGCTAATGAGCTACAGGAGATGGTAAATATTATGAACGAAGCTTTGAAAAAGGAAAAGAATGAAAGTAAATGTAAACAAAATGAAACTTGTGTTTTTTGAAAGAGATGAATCTATGATGAATGGGAATATTTTGATAGATGGGGAACAAGTGGAAGAGGTGAAAGAATATGTATACTTGGGATCTAAATTTACTAAAGATGGAACATGTGAAAGTGATATTGAAAGGAGAGTGAATGCAGGGAATATGGTAAACGGTGCTCTATACACCTTTATGAATAGCCAGATGGTTGCCAGACTAGCTTTGCATGCAGGAGTGTTGGTACCAACACTTATGTATGGTAGTGAAAATTGGGTATGGCAGAAGAATCACATAAGTAAAATAACTGCGGTAGAGATGAGAGCGTTAAAAAGTACGAGTGGATTGCAACGAATTTGAAATGTCCTTTAAAATCCAAGTCATTTTAAATAAGGGCCAGATCAAGAGCACTTTAAACCGACGAACTTGTATGAAAGGTTTAATGAGAATGAAAGAAGCGAAAGAGATATGCAAGGATCGTGGCAAGTGGAAGGATGTGGTCTCTGCCTACCCCTATGGGAATGATGCGTGATGCTATGTATGTATGTATATAGAGTTATTATTTTAATAATAACATACACTACGAGTTAAAAAAGTATTTCAACATGAATGGATGAATATAAAAGTATTTAATTAATGATTGGAACTTCAACAGATTATATCTAGGATTGTGAAGTAATAGTAGAAAAAAGTTTTGTTAAATAATCGTTGTAAATGTTGTTATGGTACAATGCAACAAACGACGTGCTCTAAAATTTTATTGAATAACGGCATTCCTGCCATTTGAATTAAATCAATTTGTGATGCACGACAATTACCGCTGTTGCGTGCTCTGACCGATTTTACCGTTTGTAAGAATTAGGAAACATCTGACTAATTATTACTTGAACTCAATCTAACTCTTAGGCTTGTACGAAACACCTCACCAATTATTACTTGAATTCAATCTATTAGGATTGTAAGACATGCCTGACCAATGATTACTATTAATTATTTTTTTAGGGGTGTGCGAATCATGAAATCAATTATCACTGGTATTCCATCGAATTCTTAGGCTTGTACGAGACATCTCACCAATTATTACTTGAATTCAATCTAATTTTTAGGCCTGTGCGACCCGTCTAACTACCAATTATTACTTAAACTCAATCTAATTCTTAGGGTTGTGCGAAACATCTGACCAATTATTACTGGTATGAAATCTAATTCTTAGGCTTGTACGAGACACCTCAGCAATTATCACTTGAATTCAATGTATTTTTTAGGGCTGTGCGACCCGTCAAACGACCAATTATTACTTAAACTCAACCTAATTCTTAGGGTTATGTGAAACATCTGACCAATTATTACTGGTATTCAATCTAATTCTTAGGCTTGTACGAAACACCTTACTGTGCGACACGCCTAAACAATTATTACTTGAATTCAATATAATACTTAAGATTGTGAGATAAGCCTGACCAATTATTACTTGAATTCAACGTAATTTTTAGAGGTGTGCGATACGTCTGACCAATTATTACTTGAATTCAATGTAATTTTTAGGGCTGTGCGACATCTGATCAATTATTACTTGAATTCAATGTAATTTTTAGAGTTGTGCGATACGTCTGACCAATTATTATTTAAATGCAATGTAATTTTTAGAGCTGTGCGACGTCTGATCAATGATTACTTGAATTCAATGTAATTTTTAGAGTCAATACTCTAAGTAATAATTGGTCAGACGTATCGATTGCGATATTATTGCTTGAATTCAATTATTACTTGAATTCAGTGTAATTTTTAGGTGTGTGTGACATCTGATCAATTATTACTTTAATTCAAATTAATTTTTAAGGTTATGCGTGTATTGAATTATATAATTTAATTTTTAGATTTTGTGTTCATGGAAATAAAGCTGGTTAAATGAATTTGAGATATTTTTTTAGATACCACTTGAATTCCACTTGAAAGCTGCGAGTCTCTTTATAAATCTAATGTGCCTAATTGTTGTTATATATTGTTCAATGTGCTTTAAGGTTAAAACAAACACAACTCTTGGATATTCTTATGAAATCCGGTAGCTTCTAATTATAGATGTTACTTCATTATCCCGTTATTTATCGTGGTGTGTAGTCTATCCGTGATATTGCAATCTTTGTAATGTATTAAACTCCGTTTCATTTTCTATTGGTGTAAAAGTTTACGGGTGTATCTTCTGAGTGAGTCATTATAGTTATTTTACATTTGTTAAAATCATCAGCGCATATATATTTTAATTTAGAGTGTTTTAGGGGCTTTTGTCCATAGGATATGTCAAAACTAGTATATATTTCATAACCCAAATTTATTATAATCTACAACATTGGATTTATCTACACTGGAGAAAGTGGAGATACTAATAGAAGATAAGATAACGTCTTATATTTATAAAGATAAAAATATCAGGTCTAACCAAATGTCAGATATAAATAGTACGAATGTTTCTTTTATTGTGAATACGAGGTAAAATTTTATAGCACAATGTTATTCAAGTTTAAGCCAATCTAAAGATCTACGGAGTCTTCTTCCGCTTCAGACTGACGTACGAGGCCTGATATTTCCTCTACTCAGGGTACAAGAGGAGGAGTTAGCATATTCAGCAGCATAAGTCCCTAAGAATGATAGAAGAAGTTTGGAGGTACGTCATCCATCGTGATACCAAGAGCCCCACCGTGGAAATATTCCAAAAAACGCAAAACAAGTGAGAGAGAGAAGGCTTTTCCGCCGACTTACCGCCAAACTTAATTTTGAGGAAGGCAGTTCATTAATGATGATGACACAAACATTCTTAACTTTGCCAGCCAGCACCCAGCAGCAAGCCCTGGGCGTCTCCTGCCTTGTGAGCTCCTCCTGTTGCCACCTCCTGAACTAGGCAATGACAGCGAAGGCATCCAATGCATACCTAGTTATGAAGCATAACCTCAAGCTCCGTACTCAATAGATAAATGAGTAGATCTCTACAACGGTTTCAAAGTTTTCCTGTTCAGTGAGCTTAAGATATTGCTGTGCTAGATGACATATAAATTGATTTGAACTTCTCTGCCTTATTAGTCTAGTGGACAGCGTATTCCGCTACAGACATGAGGTCCCGGGTTCGAGTTCGTAATCAAAATAGATTAGAAAAAATTTTAATAGTTTTCTATTAAAATTTTCTCAGTATTTACCCGAAGTTGGGAAGTGCTCCAACCCCGTGCCTTGGAGAACACGTTAAGCCGTCGGATTGCTGCCCCATTAGACTATGAGAGTGAAAGAATAGACAGTGCTCTTGCGTTAACGCAAACATGTGTACTGCGCTTGCCAACCCGCTGGGGTAGCGTGTTGGGTCTGTAATCTAAAAACCCTCTCGTCTATAAGTAAGGAGGCCTGTGCCCAGCTGTGGGACGTCAATGGGCTGCTACTTACCTTACATTTATATTCTTATACTAGTCTCACTATAGTGTATAGCGAAGGAGAGCATTCTTTTGAACCAAATATGCTATCTGCCTCATTAGTCTAGTGGTTATCCTGTTCGGCCACAGCCATGAGGTCTTGGGTTTGAGTCCTGGGTCGGGCTAATTCAAAGACCGATATTGAGTTTTTCATAAGGATTTTCTCAATATTAGTCCGAAGTTGGGAAGTTGGCGTTGTGATCCACCCTGTGCCTCGGAGACCACGTTAAGCCGTCGGTCCTATGCCTTATCTCTCCGGTGTTGTTGGATTGCCGTTACACCAGACTATGAGAGTGAAGGAATAGAGAGTGTATATATATATTGTATACTATACTGTATACTATACCTGCCAACCCGCAGTGGAGCAGTGTCGTGGGTGTATGCTCTAATAATCCTGTCTCGTATGAATGTGGAGGCTTGTGCCCAGCAGTGGGACGTTAATGAGCTGCTACTTATACTATTTTTGCCGCAGCGAAACCTTTTGAATTTGAATTAATAAAAAAATACTTAAGATCTGTTTGGTTATAACATTGTTTAACATAGATATGATCATAGATAACTTTATCAATTTTAAAAACATGTGATAAAGGCTGTTGATATTGTTAGATTAAGGAATTTTACGACGTGAGTTTTCTTTCTTACGAAATTTTTATAAGATGCTTCCGTTTCAAGATAATTTGTTACCGAATATTTAAGAAACTTTTAAACTTTTTATGTGAGCTTTCGATACATACATACATAGCATCACGCCTCATTCCCATAGGGGTAGGCAGAGACAACATCCTTCCACTTGCCACGATCCTTGCATATCTCCTTCGCTTCTTTCATTCTCATTAAACCTTTCATACAAGTTCGTCGGTTTAGAGTACTCTTGACCTGGCCGTTATTTAAAATGTCCTGGATTTGGTCCAGGAACGTTCGCCTTGGTCTTCCCCTTCCAACTTTCGCATTCACTCTTGACTCATAAATCCTTTTTGTCAGTCTCCTTTCGTTCATTCTCTCTACATGCCCAAACCATCTAAGCATACCTTTCTCAATTTTAGTCACAAGTCTTCTTTAATACCACAACGTTCTCTTACCTTACCTTACCACAACGTTCTCTTACCTTACCTTACCACAACGTAAGAGAACGTTTCGATGTACAGATTTCAAATACATTATATTTGAAAATTTGAGCAAGATGTATGAATACAGTGCAATTTCGATAAAACGACCCTGACTTAGATTTTATTAAATATACCTAGTAATATGTTACAATGAGATTATATTAGATAGATAGATAGAGGTTAGGTTGGACTTTGCTTCGTTTTAACAATTTAAATACATGTTACTTTCCATGACTGTCTTGTGAAGAGTATTATAAGCATAAATTGATATCGAATTGTGAAATGAAATTGTAGAATTCGTCGTCGTCGTCGCTTCAACCGATGGACTTCCGCTGCTGGACATAGGTCTCACGTAATGACGTCCACAAGGCCCGATCTTGCGCCGCCTGGCTCCAGCGGCTACCAGCGACCCTCTTTATATCGTCGGTCCACCTTGTGGGGGGGTCTCCCTCCCCAACGTCCATCGGTCCGTCGGACTATGTGCCCCGCGCATTGCCACTTCAGTAGTATAATTAGGCGACCTTATCGCTTATTAGCGATTTCTACCAGGCAACCTTAGGGTTAAAGAGATAATGCGAGGTAAGTAGAGTAGGTGGTGTCCCCTACTATATAAATAGATGCATACAAATATTCCTACATACTAATACATGCACTTTACTTACTTACAAATACTTAACTAAATATAATAAATAGATACATAATAAACATAATAATATATCAAATAAATGTCGTCATTAGGAACATAAAGCAAGATAATAATTCTTTACCTGTTTCTTGAACAAATCCAATGATTTAACCTATCTTATGTGTAGAGGTAACTCGTTCTATAATGTTATAGCTTGAACCGCAAAAGAGTCCGCAAAAAATCCGGTTATATGTGGTATGACATTAAGTTTTGGTCACGAGTGGGTCATAAACATCTTAAATCATAATCACGGAACTCAAATTTCTGCCTTAAATAAGCAGGAGTACCTGGGTTAAATAGCACACAGTAAAGAAGGGACACTATATGCAAATTCCGGCGAAAACGAATAGGTAACCACTTGAGCTTTGCGCGAAATTCAGAAACATGGTCATATTTGCGTAATCCAAATACGAACCGAATAGAGAGATTCTGTAGTTCAGGTCCTCGGTTAAATTAGAAGAGCTTGCATCGGCTTAATCGAAAATAGAGATAAGTAGAGACTGTGCAAGCATAATTTTGGTAGGAATGGGAAGTAGTGAACGCAAACGGCGCAAGGACCCCATGGCGGCAAATGTTTTCCTACTTAAATCTCTCAGGTGTGTTGTCCAAGATAAGAGTGTTGTCCATATTAATGCCAAGATTTTTGACAACATTACTAAATGGTATTATTGTACCGTTAAGAGTAACTGGTGGAAGGTTAGGCCAGTCCACCCTTGAAATCAAATGTCTACTGCCAATAATATTGTATTTTTAAAACTATCGTTTTATATGATTGAGCGTTAATAATGCTAATAAAACGTTTTAAAAATATGATTACTTTTTAATCAGGATCGATTTTTTTCCGTCCCATCATCAAAGTATTACTATCGTCTGTCTTCGTTTTCCGAAGCGGTCTCCTAACACCTTGTATATTTAGGGAGAGTGTGAACTAATATGAGAAATTTTAAATAACATACGAAACTAACATACGAATGTAACCGCTATGATATTTTCCAATAGTATTCCAGTACACGTTTGACCTGAGTCGAATTCGCTTTAAATTTGTTACTGACAACACATGTTGTTTGTCAATTACCTCGCTATTACCCATTACCGTTAGTGTTCTGATAGCCTCGCTGGCATCACGACAAGTATATTCACTAGCAGGTGTCATGGGTCTGATTACTGGCAAAACAAATGTAGGAAATGATTAAGTCTGATGATGAACGTTTCAATTGTGATTGTTCTTCATATGGCTTCCTCCGAAAATCAGCCCAGATTGCTTTTGTTATTTTATTCCTAACAGGTTATCGCTTGACTCTATTCACCTATTGGTCAGTGATGATACATTTTAAGACACCATTCTGTCATAAATGGTATTTTACTTTGAGATAAATGATATTCTACTAAGTATAAACTTGCATCCGGGGGTGTCGTACTCGCTGATCGTACCAGGATACCCACTAAAACCCAGCGGAACACTCTTCATCCAGGTGTTGGGGTCCAAATGTCTGCTGACGCATTCAGCTATGGTGCTCCGTTTGAAGCCGACTTGAATAAAAGGAGACGGACAAAAAGGTTTTCTGAGTCAAGAGTGAATGTGAAAGTTGGAAGGGCAGACCAAGGAGAACGTTCCTGGACCAAATTCAGGACATCTTAAATAAGGGCCAGATCAAGAGTACTCTAAACCGACGAACTTGTATGAAAGGTTTAATGAGAATGAAAGAAGCGGAGTAGATATGGAAGATAGATAGATATAGATCGTCACAAATGGAAGGATGTGGTCTCTGCCTACCCTTATGGGAATGAGGCGTGATGCTATGTTTGTATGTATGTTTACGGAACGAACAGTTATCACGTATGTCAAATCAAAGGATGAATGGTAAAGGAAATCTCTCAGTAAGTTTAGCTTACATTCGGAACCCGTGGGAATATGGGCAAACAGGCTGTTAGTAAGAGACTACGTCGGATAAATGCTGAGTTTCAAGACAATCTGGTGAATATTTTTGTAGATCTTGCAGTGAGAGGTGGTTTTTAGCTTTTACATTCGGAACCCGTGGAAATATGGGCGAACACGTCTTAGTAAGAGACTACTTCGGAATAGGATGATTTATACTGAATTTTAAGAACATCTGGTGCATATTTTTGTAGATTTTGCAGTGTTTTTTGATTATATATGCAAAACCCGCGGTAATATGGCCACAAAAGTACTTAGTAAGATAAATCTTGCATAAATCATTTTTGGCTTATATAACCGGATCTTGTAGGATGTCTACTTTAAAAAGTAGCCTATGTGCTCCTTTATGCTCTAGACTATTTGTGTATCAAGTTCCATTTAAATGGCTACCATTTAAAGAGTTACTTTCGCATTTATAATAACTAACAATGATTATTATTAATCAATGACTATTACTAAACTAACTATGAGTATTGTGGAAAATAAAAAGACTCATTAACGGTTATGAAAAGTATTAACAAGATTAATCAATAAATAATTCATACATATGGATTAGTTTATCTGTGCTATTGAACTCGAAACAATTTTATATTCAATCCATTCCATTTTAAACCTTAAAATGTGTATAATAAAGATCATATTTACTATTTAGATCTATTTAATAGTTAATTTGTTGCAAGCACGGCCAATATATTATCCATTACATAATACAAAGCAAACGAGAGAAAGTCTTCTGTCTTTTATATAGTATTAATGATGCAATTTCATAATTACAAATATGTGTAATTTAAATTTAAGAGCGTTTTGTTTTAAACACACTATAACCATTAATAAAACATGTATTTTATGTTACTAAACTACAAGATGAATTATCTGAAATTCCTTCTTTCCAAAGAACTGGGGTACATTATCTAAACTAATATTATAGAGATTTTTTTTTGTATTTTTCTATGTATGTTCGTAATGTTTTCACACAAAAACTACTGGACCGATATCAAATTTTATATGACCATTAGAAAGCTGCATTTTCACTGTGCGATATAAGCTATATTACTTTCTCAAAAAAAATTGGAATCTTGAATAAAAATGCATTAATGTAACCCAAGGTCTGAAAAAATTAGTTACAAAAATCTGTCATTGCGCGCGCTGGGGAAACTATTGATGTTAGAACAAAAAAATGTTCTACAACATTATAAAAGGTATTAATATCTACAAAAAAGTCTGCAATACCATATGTCCAACTGCTGTAGTTATGCCACTATAACTACTTTTTACATTTTGAAAGTTAATAAAAGTGCCGACAAGAAACAAACCGTATTATTTATACCTCCGCATTAATCCTTATCTTATATTATATGCTTTATTAAAGACAGTTTAAATAGCTGTAAAATACTTTTAAAATTATTAAACTCGGACATTCCATTCAAAAGATATAACGAATTTAAAAATATAACTGGGCCTGCGATAGGTGAGTTAACTCCTATTCCAAGGATACCAATGATACCCACCGTTATACCTATTTATCTTATATTTATCAAACTATAATTTAAAAAAATCTTTCATTACCTCCTTGAAATCAAGAATTTTTCAATACCTTTAGAGTAAATTGACCAATGTCGGACATTCTACGGAAATGATGTTACGAATTTAAAAATGTATGAGTTAGATATATATTCGTTGTAAAGTAAAATCTGTGTATTGATTAAAAAGGCTGGTTTATTAGTTTCAATTTTAGCCATTTGTTACAAATAATTGTAGACAAATTCAAATTCAAAATATCTTTATTCAAGTAGGCCTATAACAGCACTTTTGAATCGTCAAATATATTTTTTTTCCACACACTGATTCTAATGCATTGATTCTAATGCATTGATTGATGGTATTAAAGAACGACTTAAAATCTAATGTTCCTAGAGTTCCTGTTCTGAGAAGAGCCCACAACAAACTCAGTCGGATATGTTATATTTTTTTACCATCATCATTACAATATTATATTAGTTTATTAATTTTAAATTAGAGCAAGTCGTTAACTCCCACGTCGTCGTCAAATGAGATTTTTATCGCAATTTTCTTTTATTTAGACTTGGAATTTATGGACATCTCTACAACGTATTCTGATATTTTATTATACTTAGTTACCCTTAAATAAGTTGTTAATTTTATGCAGCCTACTAGAATTTTTAACAAGTTTGTTTTGGTTTCGTAAGTTATATGATGTACATTCACTCTTTTTTATTAAAAGAGTCAGTATTTTTATGTACGTACAAGTTTTCTAATATATATACGCAGTGAACTGTCATTATGTTAACTGCCTTGAATTTGTTTCTTAGCGACTCTCTTGGACTCATATTTTAAAACGCACGAACGGCCCTTTTCTGTAGAACATATATTGCATCTATATCATCAAAAAAACTCTGTTGAGTATTTCAAGACCGAATCGGGTAGTTAGAATATTATTGTAGACAAACATAATTTTAACATCAAGTGTTTTGTTTCAGGTGACAATGGCAGCAATCACGCTTTGTACCTCGAAACTATAGTCGAGGAGACGAGCGATGATTTGCGCTCGGAGAGATCCTCAGCGGCCACTTGGCTCTCAGACTCTGACGCTGACTCTGTTATCCATGTACGGGGGACTGCAGGTGTGTATAATATATCAACTGGAATGATTCATTGGCCAGAGAAACCTCAATGATAGCCCATTTATAGAGGAAGGCTATAGGTTATTATCATCACGGAAAAGAATTTTTCAAAATCGGTTATTCAACCTGATTTCACTATATTAAAATAACATATCAACAGCGCCATCTATTGTCGAATATATTCGGTAGGCTAACGTACGTTCCTCAATAGATTGCGGAGACGTTAATAGATGGCGCTTTTCGAATATAATCGGTTCTTATATTTATTGATGTGATTATATTTTAATAGAAAGTATCTTCACATGATTTCTCATTAATTTATTCTCTTTGCACTAATATATTATAAAGAAAGATGTGAGAAATATAGCTAGTTGAATATTTTACGACAAAAGAATTTGAAATTATTTCCACAATTTATTGGTATTTCAAGTAATTGTTTTTTTATTTATCGTAAATATTAATTTTTGTTGTTAAAACTTATTACTTGCTTAAGCGCCATCTATTGTTGAGTTGTGAAACAACGTTCTTGTGATAGTAATAGTAAATTGTAAATAAGCTTCGAGATGGCGCTAATTTTGAAACATCTGAACAACTTTTTGTAGTTACTACGTAAATTCTGAAACATCACGTTTAGCAGGTATTTCGATTTTTATTTGCTATTTGATTTTTAATTCTAGTAAACTATAAAACGGTGTGTGTTTTTTGGCAACTCTCTAACTACATGCAAGTTTCATTTATTGGATTGAATCCAAGTCAGTATAAATACATCACTTTTGGTGTCATTGTCATTACCGACGACGAATGAATTCACTTTCGTTTCGGTAGTTGGTGCGGTAGGCGGATATATTCTGTGAGCGTCTCCATCCCGTGTCCAGGGTCAGAGTGCGACAGCGAGTCGGAGAGAGAATGGGCCTGCCCGGCGAAACGGAGACGGAGGGAGCGCGCCGCCTCGCCCGCTAGCGTCGGATCCCTCTCGCGCTCCTCGAGCCTCGCGCAATTTGAGTCGCTCGAGCGTTCCTGCGCCGTGCCCGTCTCTCCCAGCCTGTCGCCGGACTCGCTCGAGTCTCCTCCCGCCTCGCCGCCGCCGGCGCGCCCGGCGCCGCGCGCCCATCTCTCCGCGGAGAACCTCAGCGAGGACAGCGGCTACAGCGAGCGCGCACGCCGCCCGCCCCCGCCCGCCCGCCGCGCGCCTCCCGAAATAGCGCTCGGGCCGCCCGCCGCCGGCAGCGTGCCGTGCCTCGCGTCACCCAGTGCCGCCCGCCGCAAGCCGCGCGCCGCGCGCGCCCTCTCGCTGCCCGCCGAGCTGGACGTGTGCGCCGAGCCCCAGCGCCACGCCGCGCACGACGCCCGCTTCCGCCAGACCTTCGAAGTCTGCGACAGCTTCACCGTCAGCGTGGCCGACTTGACCGCGCTCGACTACCGCGGGGCGCCGCGCCGCCCGCGCCTGCCGCCCCCGCCGCCGCCGCCGCGCCCACCCTGCCAGCCGCCGCCGCCACCCCTCGATGTCGCCTCGAGGCCCCCACGATCCACGCCGGCCCGCGAGCCGAGCGTCGACAGCGACTCCACCACCGAATCGGAGCGAGCCTTCGCCAGGGAGATGGATGCGACCGCGCGGCGCCTCGACGAGACCGCCAGACGCGCCCTAGCCGACACCGGCAACTACGATCGCGAGCTGTCCGTCATAACCGCACGACGGCTGCGAGACTCATGGGGCGCCTGGGACGACGTGCTCGACGAGCTGCGGCGCCGGATGGAGCCGTCCTCGGTGACGCCGTCGCCGCCGCGCTCGCCTTCGCCGGATCCGATTCGGACGCCGGCGTTCTCGTCGACGCCGCTCCGCTCGGGAGACGCGCGCGTCCGCTCGACGCCGGAACTGAGAGCGCGCGCGACACCGCAACGCGAGACGCCGGAGGAGCTGCGTGCCTCGCTGCAGCTCGTGGCGCCGCCGCCCCCGGGAGCCGCGCTCCCCGCGCGCTCCGTGTCCGCTGGTTCGAAAGGGGTCACGTTCTCCCCTGTCGTGGCCGAGGTGAGCTGGCGCGAAAGCAGCGCCAGCACCGCCGACGGGTCGGAACGATCGACGAGCGCGAGCTCGAGCACGACGGTGGACGCGGCGGACGCCGAAGTGGTGGTGGTGGAGGGGAGCGGCGCGGAGGCGCGCGCGCCGGCCGCAGAGTGCGCCATGTCGGAGGCGGGCGCGCGCGCGCCGCGCGGTCGCATCGTCGGCTTCCTGTCGCGGTTCGCGAACTTCCGCTTCTCGGGGCGCAAGGAGAAAAAGTGTCGGGGCGCAGGCGCGGCCGGGCGGGCGGGCTCCGGCGGGCCGCCGCCGGCAGACGCGGGGCAGGCAGCGCGCGCGGCGGCCGCCCCGCCGCAGTACGTGCGCATCCCGCTGAAGGAGGAGGGTGTGTCGCGGGCGGCGCCGGCCCCCGCGGCGGGCGGCGTGGCGCACAAGCCGCCGCGACCGCGCCCGCCGCCCGCTCCGGCGCCCGGCGTGCTGGAGACCGACGTGGACACGCAGCGCACGGTGCTGCACGCGCGCTCGCTGCTGGCCCTGGCGCCGCCGGAGCCCCGAGCGCCGCGCCCCCACAAGTCCATGGAGTTCCTGCTGGATAAGGAGAGCGCGCAAACCGTCCAGGTGAGTCCCGCGGAACGCACCCTTTCGGTTCTATCGCCGTGAAACGGACCGGTCGCTGGTTTTATTTTCGTGTCGCATAGTGCCGCAATGTTTACAAACACTGGGCTCGACGCCGGGCGATGAACTTTCGACAGATAGAAAATGTTTCAATTATGTTATATAATCGTTTAATTTCTAATTCATATATATGATGACGGTTGAGAATTAAGTATAATGTTGACTGCATCTCATTATGCGGCTGTAAGTAACGATATTTACATAATCGTCTGCACCATACGCATCGACTGTCCCCGCGTATGCGTTAGCATATGACGTTTAAATTGGACTACCCGAGCGATGGTAGAATGATGCGCTATGCAGTAGAAGTAGAATGATGCGCGGTATGTAAATGAAAACGGTATTCTAAATTTGCAACGCGAATTAAAGCATGTTCGCGTACGGCATGCCGAGGGCGGAGGTGAAAATGCGGCCATTTGCACACTAGACGTGGCTGCCATATCACTGAACCGCGAGGGGCGTAGCTGACATATCATGCCACACACATAACGATCGACCTATTGCCAAACCTATACTAGTAAATCGTGACTAAAACGTATTACTTTAAATCTGTATTAGGTCACGTATACCCAGGAACTCTCAAGATACTTGAGCCGACTGAGATTTATAGGAGACTTATCACGAAGATTAGATAACAAAAGCTTTTACTTCCCAAAGCGAAATTCCAAACAACTCATCCACCCACAAAAGCGGGCATTGTTGCGAGATAAAAGGATCCTAAAAAAGATAACCCCGAATTTATCGGATTTTTAATCGGAACCTGGCCATTTATGATTCGAAGCGCTTCGAAAACTGTAGAATTAGTGATGACAAACGCTATTGTTCACTTGAATTTAGCATACAATACGAGACCTTTGTACATCGTTATAATGCGAAAACAAATAATCCGAATTCCATTATTTCGATATAAATATTACGCAAGTCATAATTGTTAAATATTTCACAATTAACACTTTTTTAAAATCATGCTTTTCATCTACAAGCAAATATTTGTTGTGCAAGAAAGATCGTTCACGAGGTTTAGAAAAAAAACGATATAATGACTAAATACAATATAAAATTATATAGATAAGAAGAAAAAATATGATTTAAAATTATAAACAAATTATAATCTCATTATTCCGAGATAATATTAATAATCATTACCTATTATTACGTCTTTATAGCTTTAACTATTATGTTGAAATTACAAGACCCATTAACTATATGAATATGTATCTGAATACATATTAATTTCTTTACATACAGTTTATTAAAAAAAAGTAAAAGTCTACTAAATAAAGGTTATTTTTTGCAATAATAGAAACTTAATTCACTTTCTTCTTTTGAACAAATTCATTTACGTAATTTATATATGAATGAGCAAAAGTTTTTTCATAATAGTCTTGTTAAAAAAAGGAAAATATTTACTGTTCCAATTGTTTGAGCTTAGAGCTAAAAAAATAAATCATCCAAAAACGTTTTACTTAAAAAACAGTTGTAATAAACAAAATAAAAAAATACAGTCGAATTCATAATCGCCATTTTTTATTGTAGTAAGTTAAAACGTAAAGACTACTGTTTTAAAAGCTACAGGGTGTCTCAAAAGAAATTTTATATAAAGTCTATCGATTAAAAAAAGTAAGCCGTATATAGAAAAGATATTTATTAATTATTAAAATACACTTTTTGAGGATTTATTTCTTAAAAAAAATATCATCTAAACATAGACCTTTGCGTTCTCGGCACTCATTTAACCGAACAGTAAAAAGTGACGGATATTTTCTTTCAAATTCGCCAATGAAGTCGATTTTTTGGTGTAAACTTTAGATTTAAGGTAACCCCATAGGAAAAAGTCCATAGGTGTTAAATCTGGACTAGGTGGAGGCCAATTTATGTCACCTCTCCGGGAAAGCTTGAGAAAATTTCTCGAACATGTGGCAGAGATATATTGGACGTGTGTGAAGTCGCTCCGTCCTGTTGGAACCATGTTCTTTGGTTATAGCCAGGAAAGTTATGCAGTTCAGGTACCAGGAAGTACACCCCCTTTCGTCTTCTAAAAAGTAAGGCCCGATAATTCCTCGCACCGACATCGCAGCCCATACGGTCACTTTAGGAGAATGTAGAGGTTTCTGATGGATATGTATTCGTAGCGACTGAATTCGTAAGAGCCAGGCTACCGATTGACATAACCCCCGCGCACCTCGCATACGATCCTTTCACGCAGTAACCTAAATAAATATAATATTTCTTTTGAGACACCTGATAAAACAAACAAAGAATAAACTCAAAATATAGGATTTATAAGCCTTAAGCTAAAGGATATGTTAGAGACTACCTGAAACGGTTCTACCTTTTATCAGATATATACAGAACTTTTGAGAGAAAGCTTTTATGATACTACGTAAGTACATAAGACAGATACCTAAGCTTTTTAGCAATATATACAGATGAAGTCGATGGAGTAGCTAGTTACAATATGAAAAGTCTCTGTATATTACTAAAATAAAACATTATACCATGTGGGACTGTAATTTTGGTGTCATTGTCATTGTAAAACGTCCTTACTTTAAAACAATTAGCAATATTTCATACACAATCTCCCACGATCAGATGATTATTTGATATTCGCACAATTAGAGGACATTATTCGTTTTTTATTGTAATTTGAAAAACACTTTTAATTATATAAAAGGTATAAACAAAACCGACTAAAAAGCTCAAGGTGATGATATTTAAATATGAAAAGTAGGCTTTTATAGCGATATCGATTTTAAAGAACGACTTGGAAGCTAAAGTTAAGAGGGTTCCTACCCGCTGTTCTGAGAAGAACCCACAAAATGTTTAACTTTATGAAATACTAGCAATGTCTACTAAGTCGGATTTATCTTTTTAAATTGACATTTTAAAATTTGTTATATCTTTTAAATGCAATGTCTTTAATAAAATATTATTTAAATAGGACAAGGATTAATAATGAAGTATGAATGCTTTGATTATTGTCGGCACTTTTATTAACTTATAAAATGTAGAAAAGTATATATAGTGGCATAACTACTATAGTTGGATATATGGTATCAAATACTTTTTTGTACATGTTAATTCGTTCTATAACATTGTAGAACATTTGTTTGTTCTATCATCAATAGTTTCCGCAGCGCAAGCGATAATAGATTTTTTATTTCACATCTTGGGTTACATTAATGCATTTTTCTTAGGGATCCCTATTTTTTTTTGATAAAGTAATATAGCCTATGTCGCTCAGTAAAAATGCAGCTTTCTAATGGTGAAATTGGTTCCTTAATTTTTGTGTGAAAACGTAAGAATATTAGTTTTGAAATGTTAATAAGGATTATGTTTTGCTAAGGAAACCATTCGATTTTGAATTGCGTATTGTAGATTCTTTCCGATTATTTTTAAATGCTAACATATTAGCGCTTGACTATAATCTCACTTGATAGAAGTAACACAATCAAATATGAAAGCTCGCTAACTTAGTAAGAAGTAGTTTGACCTCCTATACAGAATCGTACACGAACGTGATTTGTTTTCTTGGCATTACGTCTTTGCTGGTAGAGTGGTAACTAGCCGCGGCCGAAGCGTCCCACCAGTTCAAAGACAGGCAAATTAGAAAATGCAACTTCCTACAATCGAACCAAATACTAGTATCATATCAATTTTATTTAGAAATTTGACAGAGAGATTCTAATTTTCTTCATTTAATCTAACAATTGTAATAATACTTATCGATGACAGACATATATAGTTGTGTCTGATGTCACCGAACTAATAGATGAATACTAAATAAGTTTATTACCATTTGCACCTTGATCAGTACGCAATATAAGACTGAACTTAAACAAAATGTACCCGTAAATAACTTGTTTATACAACTCTGTCCTCCACAATGACGTAATTATACACATATTTTCGTAAATATTTCTATATTATTAGCTCTTTGTTTATCATGATGTTGCTATACAACAATGCTAAGAATTTGTTTACTGTCTATGTGTACGTTACACTGAATATTTTCGTAAATTATTATACCGGATAGTAGTGTTAAGGCCAAGTTTCAAGCCAGGAAGCGTCAGTGTAGACAATATCTATATGTGTGTTACAAAATGTCTCTCAAATTAAATTACTAATGTCTTTCAAATAAAGGTTCTACTGCATCAGCTTCTATACATCGCAGTTATGGCTACAGTTTACCAAAAAGGCCTTTAACACCCTCAGAGTACAATAAAACAATGCCCTACGCATCCTGCTAGGAATGACGAGGTTTTACAGTGCTTCAGCTATGTTTGCCAACGCTGGCGTTTCCGACTTTTATGTGATTATACGCAAAAAAATCGCTGGCTTTTGAGAGACAGTTCGCAATTGCGAGAACAGTCTCATTAGAACCGTTATCCAGGCATCCCCTGATAATGTGTTCTTTCGTACCTAGATGAGAATGCACCAGACGAGGAATATAAAATAGCGACTTTCTTTTTGGAATTTTATAACTATAAATTTTAATTTTGTCATTCATTACTTTATTCATTAATTTTTTATTTTATTTTTGTCTAATAATTCAAAACTAAATTTAATTTGTTTTTATTTAATTGTTAAATCTCTCTTGTCTTTATGTGTTTATCTGTACATTTTATTTCATTTATTTTGGTTATGTAGTTTCTTTAACCTTAACTAAATCAATTTTATTTTATTTATTTATTTTTAAATCCATATAGTAATAATTTTATTGGATTTATTATAAAGTAAAAAGAAAACCTTTTAACTGTCCATTAACTGTCATAACGGGAAGGGTGTTTCAATGCGGGTTGGTAAGCTACACATATCCTCAACGTTTCTTTACCAAGAAGTGCAATGAGAATTTTAAGCAACAATATAAATTTTATAAAGAAAAATTAATTATGCCTGTCCAAAACACTGACTCTTGATTCTTATTTTCATTTTATAAGTATTGCTGTGTTATAAGTCGCATGGCAGTGCTACGGCCAAGTTTTGACTACAAATACTAAATATTACGAAATTCTATTGGAGTCATTGAAAAAATAGTGTCTAATGTATATTACAAATACAATAAAACACTCATATAGCACAAAAAAAACAAACTGTAGCAATTAAGGCGGTGTTACGCAAAACTTATAACTTTTTCTAGTCCTCTGCACTCATGGGGAGGGAAAAGGGTGTTTATAACCCACCACACCGATTCATTGCGAGTTGATAAGTTAAACATATTCTCCACGATCCTTAATTAAAAAGTATAGTGAGAATTTGAAACAATTGTTCTTAACAAACACATAACTTTTACAAGGGAGACTTAATGGTGGCTCTCTAAAACAGTGACTTGAATCTTATTTTTTTAAGTATTGCTTTATTATTACGTCGCACGGTAATGCTATGGCCAAGTATTCACTACAGACACTAAATAATACGAAATTACTATTGGAGTCATTGAAAGAATAGTCTATAATGTATATTAGCAATACAATAAAACACTCTTTTAGCATTAAACAACAAAGTGTAATAAAAAATGCTGTGTTTTCGCCAAACTTCTTTCTACTTCACTAGAATATTGCTGCGAGGACTCTTTATAAAAGACCAGGATCCAGATTCGAAGCCCAGTGGGACAAATTTAGGAAATCCTCTTTTCTTATTTGTCTAGATCGGAATTAGTCTTGGACCACCCTACTACCAATGTCGTTTATTTGAACGCGCTAATCTCAGCATTTACTTTGGATTGTTTATAAATTCTTTCAGCGTTAGATCATCTATTTATCGAGAGAGGCTATGCATCATCACACGATGATGTATAGGCGATAAGAGCAGGCTGCCATTGAAGAATGTTCCTAAATTGGATATTTTTTCCTTTCGAAAGCTTCCGCTGCATGCGTAAGCAGCTAAAGTTTCGCAAAAGTCAAGTATGACAGAATTGTACCCCTTTAAAAGTTCTAAAAATAAGTCCGCGACAGAATATGTCTATCTTTTAGGGTTGGCTCACTATAACCTATTTTGGGGACCCAGCGCCATCTAATGGTGTTGCTGGTTGGAAGCGATCTCTCTTTGCCGAGCGTTGTGGGGGGCTATGCCCTACTTCTGCAAGTCTGTCATCTTGTAGAAGGAGGCATTGGAGAGGGAAAGGGAGATTATGGTCGATTCTCCTCTCAGCCGCCGGAGAAATGTGGGTGCTAGAAAGCGCAGTTGCTCGTTTGCTCTTCATTCCATGAACCTCTGAGTCCGATTCATCCGGAGTGCCAGAACCGTATGTGTCAGCGAACATCTGGCCCCAAGAAACGGATAGAGCGGGTCCCCCTGGGTTTTAGTGGGTATTCTGGTACAGCCAGTGAGGCCCATACTACTGAATGGAGGTTAACTGTTAACCAAATTCTGTTTATAAAGACGGATTTGCGCAGTTCAGCTTGTTTTCACATATAACTAATGTAACTAATTCGTAACTTTAGAAGTTACTAATGTCATAGTAAATAAACATGTTTACACGTAAAATTTAGTTAATCCCGTTTTTGTGTGTGCAATAAGTTCGTTTAGTTTCTTTACATCTTTCTTATAGCTCGCTTAACTGTGATCTATTGTATAAAAGCAATCAATGTTGACGATTCGATTTGTTTTTGCCTAAATCTTGCGAAAGAAGGTTGACGAATTTCTTACAAATCAATTTTATTGCGCACTGAAATGTTTGTAGCTTGTTTTTAAATTCCAACCGATAGTTTTTACGGTAAAAGTTTCGTGTTAGAGCTCTGTTAGTAATTTTTTTATTTCAAACGGTAATTTATAAGTAAGTAGAAGCCCACTGCTAGGCACAGGACTCCTCAATCATAGGACAGAGGTTTTTAGAGAATAGACCCACCGCACTGCTCCACTGCGGGTTAGCAGGCATAGTACACAAGTACAATCTCAATTCCTTCACTCTCATAGTCTGATTTGACGGCAATCGGACACAATTGGAGCGAAATAAGGCGCAGGGCCGACGGCTTAACGTACTCTCCAAGGCACAGGGGTGAAGTACAACATCAGCTTTCCACCTTCGAGTATATATTGAGAAAATTGTAATAACAAACAATATCTATTTTTAAATACTCCCGACCCGGAACTAGAACACAGGGCCTCATGTCTCTAGCCGAACAAGCTAACCACTAGAGCAGCAGTCGAGGAACTTTTATAATTATTACCCCAAAATATTTTTGTGTAAGTTGATATTTACCCCATGGCGAAGAGCAAAAAAATACTTTTAGCGTCTTTCATATGATAATTTTGAAAAGAAAATCATAACTAAAAATTTAATTTCAACATCATTTATTCAATTTAGATAAATCGATCCCAATAAAAAAATTATGTACTGATCCTCTACAAAATTTCCGTCCAAAATCATATTGGGAGCCATCGTTGTCTCGCGCTATAGCTGAACGTCGATTAGCACTAAAAGTTTTTAGAAAAAATCCTACTCCAAGTAATTTTCACAACTTAAGGGTAAAAATCGCGGAGGCTCAACGCATAACAAGAAGAGCAAATAATAAATATTGGCAAAATTATTGTGACGAAGTCGATGGAGTAACGGATAGCCCGACAATGTGGCGAAAAATGTGTTGGGTAAAAGGTGTACGAAATAATCGATATCGACCTTCTCTTGAGAGGAAAAAAGAATTCTTATGTGCTCTTACACCCGATTATGTTGAATCGCCACCGCCAGTAATCATCTCTAGTAATTTAATGTTAGAGCTGGAATTTTCGATAGATGAGTTGAAAAATTGTTTAAAAAAGAAGGATACTGCTCCGGGTGATGATGGTATTACCTATTCAATGATATATCATCTACCTATTGAAGGTAAACTATTTTTACTTAAGCTTTATAATTTTATATTTAAATATTCATCTATCCCAGAGCAGTGGCGAAACATTAAAATAGTTCCGATACCAAAAAATTCTAATTCAAATGTGTCAGTTCCTCAATTACGACCTATATCATTAATTTCTTGTATCTGTAAAATATTTCACTTGATGATAGCGAAGCGACTCGAGTGGTTTTTAGAAAATAATAATGTTTTCCCTACATCCATTACAGGTTTTCGAAGAGGTCGGTCTGGAATAGATTGCCTCGTACAGCTTGTGACACATATACAGATCGGTTTATCAAAAAGTATTCCCACTATCGCTTGCTTTTTAGATATTGAAAATGCCTATAACAATATTATTATTGACAAATTAGTAACAATTTTGGATAAGCTAAATGTTGGTTCTAAAATTTGCAAATACTTATGGAAATTCCTAAGTAGGAGATATTTAAAAATTGTAGACGACGATAAAGTAGAGGAATCACTTATGAGGTGGTCTAATAGAGGGCTTGCTCAAGGGGACCCGTTGTCCCCAATACTGTTTAACTTAGCTACCTTAAAAATAACTTCTGTGATAAAGAATATTATGGTTTTGCAATATGCTGATGATTTTGTTTTTTACGCGCAAAACAGGAAACTTAATTTTAGCAGTTTAGACATACAAAATGCTCTTACAATGACAGCTACCATATTAGACGAAATTGGGTCGGAGATATCACCTTCCAAGACAAAATTTTGTGTATATACTAGAAAAAGAAATGTAGATTATGTTTCTCTTC